>JAVTVY010042060.1:0-17885 GCA_036873755.1 Hanleya hanleyi | reverse complement strand
CCATGAGCGCTCACGCGGGAACCAACGATGGTCTTTGCCCTATTGACCCTGACGCTGTGGCAATGACAGTTCTGTCTTACAGCGACAGAAAAGAACGGCTCTTCAGAGCCTCTATGTCTTCTGAAAGAAAGACGGCTAAGCACAATGTTCACGTACGCACGCACACCCACACGTACTCACTCACCGTCGTTAGTGGGTCCATGCGTTAAGACGGGCGTAGGGCACGCCTCACGGGCGTTGGACACGCTTCACTCACTCACTCACACACAGTCACCATCTCACTCACACTCACTCACACATGAACCCATGTGCTTCAAGATCCGCATGGTACTCATATGAACAGTCACAATCAAAGCGTGACTGAGCTACATCATTTTTTAGAGATGACGACCTTACAAAAAATATTATGGATTAAGAATACTGATCAGCGATACGGATTTGATATTTTTGGAACATCATGATGTCTTTCCGGCATCATTGAAAACTGTTGACCGCTTCTCTCTTGCAGGAAACAAGCCTATGTTTATGTATACTATGATTATCTTTTTGAATTTGGTGCTAATACTGTTATATTGAATATGGAATAATACCGCTTATGCCGGTGCTAGGGGCCGTGTGGTCATATCATCCAAGTTGCCACATGAACAGGTACAATAAAAGCGTACCTGAGATACAACACATATCACGAATCGTTAGATTCTTGGTATGTGCTTTAGAATAGGTTAACCAGAAGACTATTCTGTGAAGTCATGTGACGCAGTCAGTATGTCGGCACCTCTTCCCACCTCCCTTATATGTGTTGTAATTTTTTCCTGTATATGGCGAGATTCTGCTAGTGGACGTTTCGTCCCCGAGGCCCGCCCCCTGTACAGACCTTTTGGTCTTTGATATATGTTGGCATTTGTGGGAAGTTGATGCTGGGTCGACATCGGGCCTTACAGACTAGTCTTTTTGTGTTAAATGCCGTCATTTACATCTGACGACGATACAGCTCACCAATCTCCAATGTACGAGTTGTCACAGCGAAACAGCTCACCAATTACCAGTATACGAGTTGTCAGAGCATTTCCATCATAGCTCTCTAGATTTGTATCTAATACCGCTTATGCCGGTGCTAGGGGCCGTGTGGTCATATCATCCAAGTTGCCACATGAACAGGTACAATAAAAGCATACCTGAGATACAACACATATCACGAATGTTAGATTCTTGGTATGTGCTTTAGAATAGGTTAACCAGAAGACTATTCTGTGAAGTCATGTGACGCAGTCAGTATGTCGGCACCTCTTCCCACTTCCCTTATATGTGTTGTAATTTGGATTATGAACGCGGATATTCTCTAATGGACGACGGCTGAATTATGAATGACGGACCAGACGCTTGTAACTCAGTCACATTCACTCACTCACACTCACTCACAGGTAACTCTACCAGGTAGCCGGATGGAAGACGGCCCTTATCTCCTCCAAACGCACTCCATTGCACATCTGAAACTTCCCTTTCTCCACTACTCCCAAATGATCTATAAATAGAAGAGGGGTTTTCCCAGAAAATTTCCCGACGGGCAAATGTATTCCCACGAATTCTTCACACTCATACCGCTTGGAAGAAGATATGGGGTTACCACCTACCGAGGCCCTGGAAAATGCAATCGGAATGCACAAACAATTGTTTCAGGACATGCTGCCTAAACAATATCCTGGCCTGCCCAACCAGGATTAGAACGTATGGATCGGGCGAACATGACCGAACATTGAACTTTCTGAAATGGCGGTCTCTGATTGGATAAGAGCAGCCGAGAATACATATAACGGTCAACAACGAATATGACAAATGCAACCCCAAATGAGGGCTTCTGTTTGGACAAGAGCCTACTTGAATTGTAAACATACCCAACGCGGCGCCCCCAGCGTGGGTATGATGTACTGGCGGGGATAATAAAATGATTGACCTGTCATCCTTGTTGTTGTTGCTCTCTCACCGGTCTACATCATGACGTCAAGGCGTTATGCTAGAGCGTTAAGGCGTAACGACAGGCGTTGACGGGCGTCACGGCATTACCATGAATTAGTGTCATTTCCATGGAATATCTAGAAAATCAGAGCTTCAGGGTTAATTCACCGAGACGTTGAAGCGTTAACTTTGGCGGGCGTTGCTACAAGATGACACCTCACACGACGCATTCAGACCACAGATGGCCCATCTCTATCCAAACACCTTTCTTCACACCCCCAAAATGCTCATTTTGGTTACTGCTGCTAATGATGACGTCACCGATGACGTCACAGATGACATGGACATCCCTCAAGTCGTCTACACCACGAAAGCTTCACTTTGACGCCTCACACGACGCAGTGGGAACTCACCTCCAGAATGACCACTTTACTTGCAACACTCCAACTGCTGATGCACAGATTTGCGCCAATAACAAGCATGCCAATCTGAATCTACCCCACGAAAGCTTCACTAGGATACCCCAATCGGACCATTTGGATCAAACATGGTCCGTCTCAACCCCAAACACTTTCCTTCACATCCCCAAAATGCCCACTTTGGCTACTACTCCTACTGATGACGTCACCAATGACATCACAAATGACATGGACACCCCTCAAGTCGTGATCTACACCACGAAAGCTTCACTTTGACACCTCACAGGACGCATTCGGACAAGGCATGGTCCCTCAATCACTCAACAAACCTCCACGCACCCCCCAAAAATGTACACTTTACTTACCACACCTCAACTGCGCATGCGCAGATTGGTGCAACTTCTAATAAAAACACGCGAGTCTGACTATACCCCATCATGGATCGTAATTACTCTTAATTATTCATTATTACCGTCTAATTGCAATTCGTCACGTCTGCTTTTCCTTTGAGACGTCTGCCAAAATTATCGATAATTGCGCTTAATTTTCCCTAATTACCACCTAATGACCCTCCAGTATCCATAACTACTCCGCAATTACACTTAATTACCCCTAATTACCACCTAATTATTCTTAATTGCCCCCTTTCAGGTGGCGCCCCCTGTTGGAAGTGATGTAATCGTCGGAAGTGACGTACGCAGATCCATCCGATCTATCCGCTCCATCGATCCTCCGGATCCACTGGCGTTGAACTCTCATTTTACCTTCTACTCAGGTGTTCATTTGGGAGATTCTATTTCACAAGTCGAGTGAGGAAAGGGGCGTCACAATCGAATAAGACAAACAGATAAATTACAAGATCGAATTTCTGTCTCAAGTTTAACTGTTGCTTCCATGGTGAAATTGATTAACAAAGCGACACAAATAGACCTATATCGACGTATGTTACACAAAGCCTGACAGAATCACCCCCATTTAAGGGACCACATAAACTCGTCTACTGATATTGGCACGATGCCAACCGAGACGGGAGCATCGTGCCAATATCAGTGGACCAGTATTTTTTTCAACAAAGGTGAGAAAGGCTGTCAAAGTTTACCATAGTTTTTCAACCTTTCATTATAATCTTTGTTGATGATCAATTTCAGTAGTGCAGTAGAATAGAAATAATGTTTTCATAGGCGTGCTCAATGGTTATTTTACTCAAAGTTAGTTTGGAAAAGTTGATATAAAATTTCCCAAAATAACCGTGCGTAAAATAACCATTGAGGACGCCTATGAAACATTATTTCTTAATTAAACCTATATGTAATTTGATTAGCACATGGGGACAAGGACCACCCCCTAATTGTGACTGAAGTGCCTTGAAATGGGTCGGAAATTAGTGGAGAATGGTCTGAAATCCCATAATTTTCCGGTGGATTATCCCCGACACTCCTCTTTCTTCCTTCACGGGTCCAAATTGATGGTGACTAGTTTTAATTGCACTTTCATACAAAGTGCCAACTTCTTCCCAGTATTTGGTCTATCTGATTTAGTGTTAACTCCAGCACAGTCTTCATGAATTATCAGTTTCATCTGATATCCGGCTCTCTTTTTCGATAAAAAAGAACTCTAATTAGTGACGAAAATTGCCGCCTTTGGCACCCACAACTTTAAAGCAGGGAAAGGACAGACCATGGGGACTGGTTAGCCCGATGTCCGAATAATGTCACTGGGTCGTCGTTGTATGACTGAAAAATTGTTGAAAGTGGCGTTAAAATCTTCATCACTCACTCGCTCACTCATCGCTTTAAATCCATTACTCGATTTCACCAGTTTATAATTTAAACGATAATTTCTTGAAAACTTTTCCAGATTGGGGTTCGAAATTTGGCATGGTTATTCTGAAATGTGTAAAGTAAAGTAATATTCTGAAGAAGGTAAAGAAGAGAGCTGTCTCAGTTTTCTAAGTGGTTTTCCTGGTTGTTGAAATATTATTGGTAAATTGTGACTATCGCATTTAATTCAAGTTTGTTAAATTGAAAACACATAAAATTCCACAGATATAATAAGTTGGGCTTTCAGAAAACATTGTCTACAATCTTTCCCAAGGAGAGTGTGTGTGTGTTGGTGGCGAGGGGGTGGGGGGGGGGGATGGATCTGATTATCTCAAAATCAAAAAAACAGACCGTCGACAGAAATCGTGTTCGCAATTTACGACCTCGTCTATCGACTGGCCTATAATAACTTGTTCTGTGTCCATGTTAGACTGAACTATCTGGACATCGTCAGTTTATACGCTTCTTAAATGTTATCTATCTAGGCATGATGTTAACTACTGTAAATCACCAGTTTATGTCCTTCTTAACCTACCAAACTTTCTGCGCTATCTCCGGAACGACAAAAAATGGAGAGCTGAAACTCCGTGACTTTATAGTTTATCATATTGGGGTCATTTTGAGCCTAATTGCATAACCCCCCGAACAGAAAATCATGGGTAAATTCAAGATGGAGACCACGTGGGGTACCAGAAATGTGATGTTTTGGCATATTTCTTCAAAATTTCTGCTTTTCCGCGATGAAAAGTGGGCAAAAACTATTTTAATTCACATCACATTAATATTTACTAATTTATCATGCAGTTTTGCAGAGAAATTGCATAAATAAAAAATTCGGAAAATCCGAAATAAAAATCAACCAAAAAATGTCGTTTTTGAAGATGACGTCACTGTGACGTCATGAAAGCGGCCATCTTGGATTTTTTTTACATTTTCTGGTAGATCTTGTCTCAAGGGTATAGTGTGGTAAGTTTCAGCCCTCTAGCTAAAGGGGTAAGAAAAATAATTAGGGCCCCCCCCCCCACCCAGGCCAGGACAGGTCCCAAAAAGACGAGGCCAGATAGGGTTAAATGTTAACTATCTGGTAATGGCCAGTTTATATCCTTCTTAAATATTAACTATCTGGACATGACCGGTTAGACACAGAGGAAATACGACAAAAGAAGCTGTTATGCTTGCGAAGATGGATATTGCGCAGTAAGACTCATGAAGAACATTTATTATCTGCAATAGTCCGTGTATCCAGAATGAGAAATGAGACATGTGGGAGGATTCCTCCAGTCATTGAGTCTATATTCATGCTCCAATATTCTGACCTCATCTCATCAATATTTCCGTTATTGTTATGGACGTCGGATCTGGTGTATCCACAGAAGATCCACTCTACAGGAGTTATTCTCTCAAACACGGACGACCTGTCCCCATGTGTGACTCAGGAATTATGCTGGGGTGTGTCTTGCCGACTATCACGTAAGCGGGTTAACAAAGAACTAAGTATCGCACGAGTAGCCTTTTATGACACAGGTTATAACGTAATCGACCAAACCTGGTCGATCGATACTCCACTTTGCGCTTTCGGTGCATTGTTTGTAAGCGGATGATTCGGTAACGAATATATATGGTTGGCCATCCTGCCACAAGTCGTCATTTATAGGATGCCTGTAAATATTTTGTACCATGGTATGAAATGCTAAGCCTGCCATAATTCGTATTTACAGGATGCCTATAATTATTTTGTACCATGGTATAAAATCGCCTAGCCTGCTACAATTGGTATTTACAGGATGCCTGTTATAATATATACCAAATCGCCAAGCCTGCCACAATTCGACCCCTCCCCATCCCCTCCCCCCCCCCTTCCGATTTAGCGGGAAATGTACACGCAAGATGGCGGATCCCTCGAGGCTCGGTTCGCCAAACCCACCATCCAATTGCATGCAGCTATACAGAAATCACAGTACAAAGACTTGTGTCATGAGATAGAATTAGAGGATTAGATAATATGGTGACAGATATATGCAGTGTGTACTAAAGGACTTGTTAACTCAGCTCATCTGATATAGTATGAAAGATTAGTGTATTACGCTATCTGGCCTGGGCGAATTGGGGAGGGGAAGAAAGTGCTCCCCTATATATTGTTGTTATACCTAAGGTTCCTTTTTATTTCCAAAAAAACGAGGACGCCTCCCTCTCAAGAAAACCCAATGGTACGTACAGAGCAAAGCACCCTGAGTGAGGATTTCGAAAATCAGTCCACTTCCCATTTGCTCACGTGACCATATGTCTACACTTGTTACAAGTTTAATCATTAGTCAAATGTAATATTCTTGATAATACATCGAGTTATTTATGACTTACGGCTTAATCAATTGTGGCAGGCTTGGCGATTTTATACCATGGTATAAAATAATTACAGGCATCCTGTAAATACGAATTATGGCAGGCTTGGCATTTTATACCATGGTATATATTATTTATCCTGTAAATGACGACTTGTGGCAGGGATGGCCAACCATAAATATACTCAACCAGACACAAAGTAATAAAAAAATTGTTGTCATAAACAGATCACATGTCGACATAACATGCATGAAGTTTCGCTAATAAGGTGCCATTACCTTTTGTTTTCTAAAAGTAATCCCATATATCCCATAAAACCAACCTTTATAGAAAAATGAAGCTCGTGTGAAACACGGGAGACGAGCATTTCCCTGAATACTTGTGCAACACATAATTTGGTGCTCACAGGACTTTACATCTCCCTAATTTTGGCACACCCTCTATCAGATGTGTCAATTTTGTTTAGGATGGGACAGAGGTTGGGGGTTGATCAATCGGGAATCATGCCTGGTACTAGTGCCTCTGAGAAGGGATTTCTTTAACAATAGGCGAAACCCAGTGTGAGGCAACACCAACTTTATTTTGTGTTTCAAGGGCCCGCCGACATTAAAAAATCAATTATCAGAATAAAAATAAAATTTCAAATTACCACTCTTATTTTTGTTACGAAAGTTCGAACATGAAGATTTTAACCCCTTTTTCATTCGTGATCATATGAATTGGACTGTTGTATTCTATCTATCTTGAAGCATGAGGTTGGTGCAACACATGCAAAATTTGCTAGATTGATTTGGAAGACAACCTCAGACACAGCAGTGATGACAATGTTAGATTTGGAGTGTATTTTGGCAGTTAACATGTGACTTAACATACAGTTTTTGACCTTGATAAAATAGGTCAACATCAGTTATATTCATAGACTCCAGGTTCATCATCAGTTGCGTATGTGGTAATAATTTTGATAGCCTAGCGATATATCATGCTATATCATAATATACAGTATATAACCTTGGAAAAATAGGTTCAGTCAACTGGGATATCCTTTTAGTCAGTGACCAATTGCACAGTGTATTATGAATTTGGAGAGCCTATCTTCACTCCTTTAAAAATTATTGCTAATGCTAAATTTGACCTTGATAAAACAGGTGGTCTGATCCATCACCAGCTGCATATGTGGTATAACAAGAAAGATGGACAGAGAGACGGATAGACAGACAGACGAACAGATGACACGAACAATTCAGTTCCATTTGAGGCAGCATCACATTTTATGTTCAAAGTCTAAATATTCTTTCAAAATGCACCAGAACACATCATTTTACTAAAATAAGATATAAAAATTTCCCAGGTTGAGCACGCCATACACCATGAATGTAGAAGTTCCACTTCAAAAATCTTTCTACTTTTTCAGTCTAAAATTTGTAACTATGCTGTCAAAATGCAACGCTATATGTGCCGTTTCACATCTCGAGTTTCAAATAAATTCTGGGGACCTCCACATAAAACAAAAGAATTGAGCATTAACTGAGCTATAATTTTCGAATAGAATCATTGACAATTGGCCAGAATGCATCTCCATACATCAGGATCCCAGAGATTTTCAGCCACTGGAGACTAAAGAAATGTAATTGGTATAGCCATACCAATGAACAGGATCAAATTATTATATCAGTAGTGGAGAGAGCTGTAGCACTAATTGTGGAAAGGAAGTGTTTACTTTATTGACACAAGCAGACTACTACTCTGCTTATGTAAAGTGCATTATGCAATAAGTCACCCACTTCAGGTTTAATTACCTGAAGGGTCAACTTACAGGCATGCAATATGTAGGCCTGCAAGTTAACTCTTTCCCCCTTAGACTTGTGGGGAATTTTCTCTCTCTGACACATAATAGATTTATAATGTCGTGGGTCTTTAACCCATGGACTCATCTCAATTTTCATACTTTTCCAGCGATGTAAAATATTCCGTTTATGTCCCATGACATGTGAAGAAATATTTACAATGGAGGGAGAGAGAATTTGGCTTAATGTCACACTCAAGTTTGTTTCACTCATATGGTGACAGTCAGTTTGGTTGGTGGAGGAAGCCGGAGTACCCGGAGACTCTCACCGCCCTTCGGTAAGTAAATGACAGACTTTCACACATGGACCAGCTGGGCTCGAACCAGGTTCAGCGGTGTGAGGTTCAGCGGTGTGAGGCTAGCGGTCACCAGCGAAGTGCCTTAGACCACTCGGCCACCGTAATTACTCTTAATTATTCATTATTACCGTCTAATTGCAATTCGTCACGTCTGCCTTTCCTTTGAGACGTCTGCCAAAATTATCGATAATTGCGCTTAATTTTCCCTAATTACCACCTAATGACCCTCCAGTATCCATAACTACTCCGCAATTACACTTAATTACCCCTAATTACCACCTAATTATTCTTAATTGCCCCCTTTCAGGTGGCGTCCCCTGTTGGAAGTGATGTAATCGTCGGAAGTGACGTACGCAGATCCATCCGCTCTATCCGCTCCATCGATCCTCCGGATCCACTGGCGTTGAACTCTCATTTTACCTTCTACTCAGGTGTTCATTTGGGAGATTCTATTTCACAAGTCGAGTGAGGAAAGGGGCGTCACAATCGAATAAGACAAACAGATAAATTACAAGATCGAATTTCTGTCTCAAGTTTAACTGTTGCTTCCATGGTGAAATTGATTAACAAAGCGACACAAATAGACCTATATCGACGTATGTTACACAAAGCCTGACAGAATCACCCCCATTTAAGGGACCACATAAACTCGTCTACTGATATTGGCACGATGCCAACCGAGACGGGAGCATCGTGCCAATATCAGTGGACCAGTATTTTTTTCAACAAAGGTGAGAAAGGCTGTCAAAGTTTACCATAGTTTTTCAACCTTTCATTATAATCTTTGTTGATGATCAATTTCAGTAGTGCAGTAGAATAGAAATAATGTTTTCATAGGCGTGCTCAATGGTTATTTTACTCAAAGTTAGTTTGGAAAAGTTGATATAAAATTTCCCAAAATAACCGTGCGTAAAATAACCATTGAGGACGCCTATGAAACATTATTTCTTAATTAAACCTATATGTAATTTGATTAGCACATGGCACAAGCGCGCGGGGACAAGGACAGTAGTATACAAAGCGTGAATTGATAGAATAGCGCCTCACTGCGCATGCGCAGAACCTTGTGTGACGTCACAGCGACCATTTGTGCGCATGCGTGATGGGGAGCAACGGGGAGCAGAGGTCAGTGAGTGCAAGATGTGGGAGGTGGGTACAAGATGGCCGCCAAGATGTGGGAGGTGGGTACAAGATGGCCGCCAAGATGTGGGAGGTGGGTACAAGATGGCCGCCAAGATGTGGGAGGTGGGTACAAGATGGCCGCCAAGATGTGGGAGGTGGGTACAAGATGGCCGCCAAGATGTGGGAGGTGGGTACAAGATGGCCGCCAAGATGTGGGAGGTGGGTACAAGATGGCCGCCAAGATGTGGGAGGTGGGTACAAGATGGCCGCCAAGATGTGGGAGGTGGGTACAAGATGGCCGCCAAGATGTGGGAGGTGGGTACAAGATGGCCGCCAAGATGTGGGAGGTGGGTACAAGATGGCCGCCAAGATGTGGGAGGTGGGTACAAGATGGCCGCCAAGATGTGGGAGGTGGGTACAAGATGGCCGCCAAGATGTGGGAGGTGGGTACAAGATGGCCGCCAAGATGTGGGAGGTGGGTACAAGATGGCCGCCAAGATGTGGGAGGTGGGTACAAGATGGCCGCCAAGATGTGGGAGGTGGGTACAAGATGGCCGCCAAGATGTGGGAGGTGGGTACAAGATGGCCGCCAAGATGTGGGAGGTGGGTACAAGATGGCCGCGAGTAGTAAAATGTATAAAAGGAGTTGATTTTTAGGGAAAGGGGTGTATTCAATCTGACTTACCTGACCTGACTTGATCAGCCAGCCAGCCAGCCCGCCAACCAGTCCTCCTGCCTGCCTAGCCGCTTGTATGAGACGAAAAGCATGAGACGTGGAGAAGATTTTCCCTTGGATCCAGCCGCACTTCCGGTTGAAGTCTTGCCTGAAGATGAGCGTGTCAGGGCCATTTATCAACGTCACTGGGCTACCATACGCCATTGTTTCCACCGTGACCATTATAGTTCCAATACGTGTATTTTCATACCTTTAGGCCGTCGCGCATGCGCACAATCACCCTAATTCAATCTTCCACCCAGTGCATCAGATAGCCCTTCTCCTTACCTTCAATTTGATACCTCACTCGACCCCATTGGCTCATTTTTAAAACAATTTTTTGCTATAGGGTGATAATTTACACCCTTCACTGCCGCGCATGCGCAGAATGCCGATATTTCAATCCCATACCCAGTGCATCAGATAGCCCTTCTCCTCACCTTCAATTTGATACCTCACTCGACCCCATTGGCCCATTTTAAAAATAATTTTTTTTTGCTATAGGGTGATAATTACACCCTTTTTTTTTCGCTAATTTCACTAATTTCAATTTTTAATTGTTAAAAAAACATAGAAAATGAAAAAGATTTTTTTTGGCTTCATGAATCTTTTTTTCCTTTTTTATTAAGTTTTAAAAAAAAAAATTTTTGGCTTCCATTTTCCTTTCCCTCCCCCCCTCCCCCCTCCCCCCCTTTTTCCGTTTTTCAATATTTAATTGTTAAAAAATTGAAAAAATTGAAATTTTTTTCTTGGGGCATAACAATGATGGGGTCTGATGTTAATTTTTGTGCAAAAGTTAGAAGTTCCTCTTCCGGGGAAGATGGTTGGCCCTGAAAAGGGCCGTTAGTGTTACTCCACCACCACACTTAGGCACGGTAGATTTTCTTTATTCCTGCTACATGTTTCCGACAAATTGGACATTTTATTTTGAGATGGTTCTCGCCGGCCTCAGTGCAATGGCACATGTCTCCTACACACGTCAGTGTCACCCAACAATCGGCACATAGACATAAATGACCGCATGGTAAAACAGCAAACTGGCTTTGGTCATCTGTACATATGCTACAGCGTGATATTTTGCGCTCTTTATCCAGTTGTTCGTATTGTGTGTCAAGCTCCTCGCGCATTTTAATCGCGTCTTCTTTCAGTTCATTAATCAAGTTGTTCAGGCGGGTTACCTGGGCTTCACACCCACAGCATTGTTGTGGTGGAGTTTCGGCGGTAGTTGAAATCATTGGAATTTCACCAGGCGTTGTCGTGGGCCCACGTCTACTATTTAACCATGGCAGTTCATCTTGTAGTTCCTCATCAGTTGAGTCATTATCAGGTTCTTGTAGGGTTTCCATCGCGGCTATTTCTGCGTCATATGCATCCCTTAGTCTTTCCAATTGTACATTTTCTTCGACAGTTCGCCGGAGTTGTTCGAATTCTTCTGTACTGCGTGTTAAGATGGTTCTTTCGTTTTCCAATTCCCTTTGAAAACTGGTGGTTACCCTCATTCCATCATTTTCCAGAACGCTAATCAGCTCTGGGTGTTGTGTAGCGGCATTTCTCGGGTCCCTAGCGGGGTGTTGTGTAAACAGCGCACGTCTTGTTGAATTCATGATTGTATGAGTGAATAAATGTTACAATATACACGTATTTATACTTTTAGTGGTCTGTGGGAGGTGGGATAAGATGGCCGCGAGTGTCATGATGTGGGAGGTGGGACAAGATGGCCGCCAGTGTCAGTCAGTGCAAGCTGTGGGAGGTGGGACAAGATGGCCGCCAAGTGTCAGTGAGTACAAGATATGCATGGCCGCCAAGTGTGCTTTATTATCATTGTTCAAGCATACAAATTTCTTATTAACAGACCTTGTCAACAACGATGTAATATGGCTATATTACATATATTCCAACGGTTTTTAAAAACCACCCAGCTGTTCCCAAAGGGGAGACTTCTAGCAAAGCACAACATAATTTAACACGAGAATCACACCCCTGTGTTCGTTCAAAATAAATGCCCCACTCTTATCAAAATAAATTCCCCTTGCATACCGGGATTATCTTGGCACTGTGTAATATTAAATTAATGGGTATTTTACATCTCCATGATGTTCAAATGAACATCCAAAATCAAAACGGGAATGAGACACGTACTCTGGAAACGACTTGAAATTCATTGGCTATTCCCAACTTTTATGAAATAAAATTTTTCCCCTCATACCGGGGTTTAAAAATTTTTATAAAATCCATTATACCCTTGGACTGTCATATTAAATTAATGAATGGGGAAAACCAAAATAAATCCTGTGTGTATATAGAGATTTGTCCTCATAAGGACATTTGAGATTGGCCAGGGATTGTTTATTTGAGTGAATGCAGTTTTAAAAAAAAGAGAGGTATATGTAGGACAATCTGTGCTTTCAAATTCATGTGCTAGTATTTAGAAGTTCTCTTTCGGAGAAATTTGTATTTTAACGTGTTTGTTTCACGGGCCCTGACAAGGGCCATTTATTATTTTAACGTGTTTGTTTCACGGGAGGTCGCTTACTTTCCATCTGTGGTGGTGGCAGGAAAATAACCGTAGGGGGTGCGCCGCCCCACATAGATGACATCTTCATCTTGAAAATCAGCCGCCGCTATGGTGCTGGTGGTACATGGTGGTGATGGTGTGGGTAGGTTAACTGGTAGTTCCTCCACGGGAAACGATTTCCCTCCCCCCCCTTTCTCTTCGAACGTTGGTGGTGGTGGTGACGGTGTTTTGTCGAGTCTTGTAGTTAACGCCGGAGGAAGAGGGGGCAGGTTGGTCGTCTCCCCCATCACTTTACTTAACGAATGAAACCAATTCTGTTCACTCATGGTGCTATGGGCCGCACACAACACTTCCCGAACATTTTCTGCCATTCGGCGTTCTCTGCGGTTGGTTTGTTCATGTCCGGCTCCCATCTCCAACGCTCTCTCCCAACTTTCGAATTCTTTTTTCCAAAATGTCTTCACCGCCCTGATCATCTCGCCCTTTTGTCGTCTGGATATGTGTCACGAAATGGAACAAAGTTCCGTTATACACTGCAACAGAGAATGTTCTCCCGCTCAGAAAACACAAAATGGCTACTGAACACCAAAATTTCCCCGGATAATAAAGTCGTTCAAACCACAGCGCCATCTATTCGCTTTGGTGCAAGGGAGACAACTCGGACTAGACCAATTCGAAGATCATGTCCGCTATATTTAGCCTGAATGGATATAGGGGTGATCGGGTTTTTTTTATGGCTTTTACTATGAGCTATGAGGTTGATCATGTAGAATACGATGGAAAAAAATTTGAAAGTACCGCGTAGGCTTGTATATAGATCCATATAGATCCATATAGACCCATATACACTCATATACTGGGATATTGGTATGTATCAATCCATACGGGGTGGACATGTTGGAGCACTAGTGGCCCGATGGGGTAGAGTGAGGTCTTATTTTAAAGCTCTCGAGGAAATAAATAAATAAATAAATAAATAAATAAATAATAAAAAAATCAAAAAAATCGGCGAGTAGTAGACGAAGGGAAAATTGGAAAGTATTGACCATGCCCCAGAATACTTCATAGGCATATCACGGCCTTAAGGCCTATGTAAGATGTAATCTACATCACAGTTTAGTAGTATAAAAAGCGCAATTCACCTTGTCCCTTCCAAAGAAATAAAATCGGCTCTATTTTACAGGAGTATATACGCAGGTGACGTGGGTTGTAACGTCACTTCCGGGTTTTCACTAAACACTACCTCCAAACATACAAGAGTTGCAATGTTCAACCGCCGGGGTGTTTTCCCGCCCCGCCCCGCCCCGGCCGCAGCGCGCGCGCGCGTTCTCCGGAAGTGCGCGTCATTCCCGGTAGTGTGCGCGCGCGCGCGCGGACGCGGGTGAAAAGGTCAAAGGGTGACCTCCAGGTCAGACGGTCCAATGTCCAATGAGACAATGTTGCGGTATCGCTATAGTCAGAGCTTGAGCACAAAAAGGGGATTCTACATGAACCTGGGAAAGATGGGCAGTTCCATGTGGACCAATCAGCGATCGAGAAAAAGAGCCAATCAGCGGTCGAGAAATAGAACCAATCAGCGGCCGAACAATCAGCCCATCGAATTGGGGTATTCACCGTGTGCTTTCGCTGACGTCCGCGCCTACATCAGGGTTCTTGTACATCCGGGTAATGTTTTCTGGACATGGATGGGTTAGCTTTGGCTCCATTCTAGGTCACTGATTGGCTAATACGGTGTTCAAAGCCACTTTCATGCATTATGCTCATAGAACTTATAGTCATAATCGATACGTGTTGGACGAGTCTCTTCACTCACCGTATACACGTACCTCAATGAAATGCCCGCTCCAAACCTAGACCAAAGACACGTACTTGGTCTGTAGGCTGATTTCATTGGCTCTCTATTTTTTACTATAGTGCTCTTGCCTTCTAAACTTGATGGGTTACATTTTGACTCCATCCTACACCACTGATTTCAGTTTGACTGAATCTCCACATTGGGCATTGATGCATTAGGAATAAAACACACAAGACAGGGTTTTTTGGTGAGATCTCATTTTTTTTTTTTTTATTCATTGAACAACAACAACGTGAGAACAACCACGTGAAAACTCAAGCCCAGAACAAGGGGCTTGTCATTAACTGAAGCCCAGAACAAGGGGCTTGTCATTAACTGAAGCCCAGAACAAGGGGCTTGTCATTAACTGAAGCCCAGAACAAGGGGCTTGTCATTAACTGAAGCCCAGAACAAGGGGCTTGTACATTGAAGCCCAGAACAAGGGGCTTGTCATTAACTTAAGCCCAGAAAGGGGCTTGTACATTGAAATGATGGGCGGCCCAGTCATAGACGAGTACATCGCGGTCCTCGGCCTGGGGGTACTCGTCAAACATCTGTACGATAGTAGATAAGGGTCTTCCCGGCATCGATGGTACAGGTAAAACAAGCAATATTGTCCGCACACGCCACTGGTCAGGCTTTGCAACGTTTGACTGTTCCAACACCACGTCTCTGTGCCTTGATCCATGAAGTCTGTTAAATCGGGATGGAGGGGTGGCAGACCGTACGGGTCAAAGTATTCCCCCTGCTCTTCTGTCAAGTACACGGCCACCCAGTGTTCACCGGGTCGATCCATCGGGTCCGTGTTGAGAACGTAAGCAGCCGGATACATTCGGTCTAATGGAAACACATCTCGGGCGAACACCCCTTGAAAGACCCTACGTGTCTCTGGGTCATTCTCCAGCACGGTGGTTATCTGCTCTGTATCCATGTTAGGTGGAGAAGTCACACAGGACGTTGCGCGCCTTGTCCACTTGAATGATGTTGTCAAACTCGGCGTAGCAGATCACATTGACGGTGGTCGGCAGGGCATGTGCAAAGTGGATTTCCAACCGTAAGTTGCCTTGCTTGGCCAGAGCCAGCTGATGGTCGTTCTCTAAGGTGGGGGTCAGATCGAAACAGAACAACGTGTATCCGTTCGCGTAGTCCTCCCGACTGATCATATTCCCTTCGTCCTGGTTGATTTGACCGGTGGCTGTAAACAGGCTCTGATAGGCTCGAATGAAATTCCTCCGCCCAAAGTTCAGGGTTAAGGCCGTGGCTGGCACCTGTTGTCCATCCACATGCAGGGCCACAAAATTGATGCCGAAATGTTGAAAGTCAAACGGATTCTCTGGGTAGGCTCCGCTGAAACTCGTATTTTCCACACAGGCCAGGATCAATCGCTTGGGTAGTTCCCCAGGAACAGGTTTTCTTTGTTGGCGCCCATATTTCCAGCAGGTACAGAGAACACTTTGGTTTGCACACGTCGGATAGGGTACTGGGCTGGTTTTGTTTCCAAGGCTTTCATGTGTCCCAGTTGAACGGCTGGATTCGGTTTCACTTTTCGGACATACAGGACTGCGTCTTGGATGACAATCTTATAGTCCGCTGCATGCCCCTCTACGTTAGTGGCCATCAAGGCGAAGGTCGGAGGCGCCCGTATCAGTCGGATTTTGATGGGGATCTTGTTCAAGAGGTACCGGTCTTGCATGAACATGTCTGCATGCAGTCGACCCATCATATCCACCGAGGCACTGTTCGCAGTGAAAGCCTTCCGTTTGTCATATCCCCCATTGTCCGCCGTGTCCATGTGCTCGGCCGTGTCCCTGTAGAATAAAGCGGTTGTCAGCTGAGATTTTTTAGCCTCTCGGCCATACGACAACAGTGTCTCGATGTAGGCTCGATAGGGGTACGTGTTGGTGGAATCACTGATGAGTTTGTCGCTGAGAAAAATATCCACCTGCTGAAACATCGAGTGCAGCCAGAGATTCGTCGGGCCCACCGTTGCTTGGTCAGCGATTCTGGTGCCAGCTCCATTGACCACCTTAGCTTTCACATACAAGTAGGTATGGGCTAAATCCACATAGGCCGTATCCGCATTACTGATGGTGAACTCGATGGGCCCGGTTTCGTTGATGCTGGAGAGCGAGAGATGCTCCACCCATAATCCTTGTTCGACACTGGTTTGTGTGGGCGGCACGGTCCACAAATCAAATTCACTGTTGGTGGAGGGGCAGGACTCGGCGTGGATTAAGGACATGTTTTAAGAAAAGATATCCCGGGTCTTCTTGGATGTGCGTCGTCGCTGGGTCGGTCGTCGACTGGTGCGTGGTCTCCGTGGGGCAGCTCTTTTATTCCCTACGGTGCGTTGTGCTTTGGCCACCAAGACGTCTCCCGCTTCTTTGGCCCGTCGTTTCAAGGCTTGTCGGGGTGCCGTACCCCCCAAGACATCACCGGCCACTTGCAGTCCACTGCGTACCGCTTGTTTGCCGATTGCTTTCACCCCCGCGTCACCAAGGGCAGGAACGTTTTCACAATGCTGCCGAGTATGTTCCCCAGACCATGTCCTCGTTGCATGCGTGCACCGCTAAAGACCGGAAAGCCACCCCCGGCCTGTTGGGCATAATAGTCGGCATAGCTGCGTGCATCGCACTCGTAAGGTACTTTCATTATGCAAAGTGGGGAGCACGTGCTTGTCGAAAATGAAGTGTCAGCACCACTTTTCCTCGTTCGAATACCACCGCTCGTCCCGTGTCATCTCTTATATCCACCGTGATCGTGTTGATATCGGTATGTCGTACGGGCAGGTACATGATATGGGTGAAACTGTGGGTGACTTGATCGCCATACGTCTTTTTAATGGGGACCACCCGTAACAGAGGTGTGTTGATATCGCCCACGATGTGGTTGTCCACCACGTCCGAGTAGACGTAGAGTCCGTACCTACCCGACTTCATATCCATCGGCATCTCGCCATGGTGTTGGGTGGGACCAGCGAACGTCTGTAGATCGAAACCCAGCATTTGCTGTAGTGTAGGACTGA
>JAVTVY010042059.1:0-175855 GCA_036873755.1 Hanleya hanleyi | reverse complement strand
ATATACGACAGTCTAACATAATACTGGTACTTACCCCCGCCCATGCTATGTCTGCCCATAAACGACAGTCTAACATAATACTGGTACTTACCCCCGCCCATGCTATGTCTCTAACGTAATACTGGTACTTACCCCCGACCATGCTATGTCTGCCCATATACGACAGTCTAACGTAATACTGGTACTTACCCCTGCCCATGCTATGTCTGCCCATATACGACAGTCTAACGTAATACTGGTACTTACCGCTGCCCATGTCTGCCCATATACGACAGTCTAACATAATACTGGTACTTACCCCTGCCCATGCTATGTCTGCCAATATACGACAGTCTAACGTAATACTGGCACTTACCCCCGCCCATGCTATGTCTGCCCATATACGACAGTCTAACGTAATACTGGTACTTACCTCCGCCCATGCTATGTCTGTCCATATACGACAGTCTAACGTAATACTGGTACTTACCCCCGCCCATGCTATGTCTGCCCATATACGACAGTCTAACGTAATACTGGTACTTACCCCCGCCCATGCTATGTCTGCCCATATACGACAATCTAACGTAATACTGGTACTTACTCCCGCCCATGCTATGTCTGCCCATATACGACAATCTAACGTAATACTGGTACTTACTCCCGCCCATGCTATGTCTGCCCATATACGACAGTCTAACGTAATACTGGTACTTAACCCTGCCCATGCTATGTCTGCCCATATACGACAGTCTAACGTAATACTAGTACTTAACCCTGCCCATGCTATGTCTGCCCATATACGACAGTCTAACGTAATACTGGTACTTACCCCTGCCCATGTCTGCCCATATACGACAGTCTAACATAATACTGGTACTTACCCCTGCCCATGCTATGTCTGCCAATATACGACAGTCTAACATAATACTGGTACTTACCCCCGCCCATGCTATATCTGCCCATATACGACAGTCTAACATAATACTGGTACTTACCCCCGCCCATGCTATGTCTGCCCATATACGACAGTCTAACATAATACTGGTACTTACCCCCGCCAATGCTATGTCTGCCCATATACCACAGTCTAACATAATACTGGTACTTACCCCCGCCAATGCTATGTCTGCCCATATACGACAGTCCAACATAATACTGGTACTTACCCCCGCCCATGCTATGTCTGCCCATATACGACAGTCCAACATAATACTGGTACTTACCCCCGCCCATGCTATGTCTGCCCATATACGACAGTCCAACATAATACTGGTACTTACCCCCGCCCATGCTATGTCTGCCCATATACGACAGTCCAACATAATACTGGTACTTACCCCCGCCCATGCTATGTCTGCCCATATACGACAGTCCAACATAATACTGGTACTTATCCCCGCCCATGCTATGTCTGCCCATATACGACAGTCTAACATAATACTGGTACTTACCCCCGCCCATGCTATGTCTGCCCATATACGACAGTCTAACATAATACTGGTACTTACCCCGCCCATGCTATGTCTGCCCATATACGACAATCTAACGTAATACTGGTACTTACTCCCGCCCATGCTATGTCTGCCCATATACGACAATCTAACGTAATACTGGTACTTACTCCCGCCCATGCTATGTCTGCCCATATACGACAGTCTAACGTAATACTGGTACTTAACCCTGCCCATGCTATGTCTGCCCATATACGACAGTCTAACGTAATACTAGTACTTAACCCTGCCCATGCTATGTCTGCCCATATACGACAGTCTAACGTAATACTGGTACTTAACCCTGCCCATGCTATGTCTGCCCATATACGACAGTCTAACATAATACTGGTACTTACCCCCGCCCATGCTATGTCTGCCCATATACGACAGTCTAACATAATACTGGTACTTACCCCCGCCTATACTATGTCTGCCCATATACCACATACTATACTGGTACTTACCCCTGCCCATGCTATGTCTGCCCATATACGACAGTCTAACATAATACTGGTACTTACCCCCGGCCATGCTATGTCTGCCCATATACGACAGTCTAACATAATACTCGTACTTACCCATGCCCATGCTATGTCTGCCCATATACGACAGTCTAACTTAATACTGGTACTTACCCCTGCCTATGCTATGTCTGCCCATATACGACAGTCTAACATAATACTGTTACTTACCCCCGCCCATGCTATGTCTGCCCATATACCACATACAATACGCCTATGTACGCCTGAAGATACATCTGAAATGAATACACGAAAAATATATATAGATCCCAGAATTGGAAGTACCTGATCATATCACAGTGGAAGCAAACACCATTGCCCCTTCCCTAAGTTTTATTCTAGAGCGGATACGGGAATCACAAAGGCGCCTGAGATTGGCCCAGTGAAACTTATACGATGATATAGTATGCCAAATATTGATAAAATATTTTCCTCGATATATGATTAAAACAACAAGCAAAAGCTATTGGATCGAAGTAATAATCTAATAAATAAAGCAGTGATAACGATTTGTTACGGTAAATATATAATCTGGGGCTTTGAAAGTCAGTGTATATATGCACCTAAACATCTATATATACATACTGTACACACAGAACATTTATATCTCGGTCAGTGCCATCTTCGGACAAGTCTTTTAAAACCTTAATAGTTACTACATGTAATATCTTCAAAACATTGAGGGAGCTCATTACAAAATGCCCCGAATTAACTTAATGAGTTCAGTCCAAATGGCTTTATACAAATCTAATATTAGAGAATAGCTAAATGAACACGTCTGTATTGGGTCGAACAAACCCATTACCAATTCTGTTCAAGGTATAGCACGGAATACAGCAAAATAGAGCAAGACTATCTGACATGATAAAACTTACTTTTGAAGCAGGTTTGATGTCAGGATTACACGATAGAAGCAGCTACTCTATACGACTGTAAAACTTGATTATAGAGTTATGCTTTTTTAAATGCCTACCTGCCAATAATCCATTGTGGTTAGGAACCAGCATGAATCACCGTCACAATAGGGCAGAAGTTGGCATGTCAAATCCCTTATATAATAATTACAACATATGGTCTCAACAACCCATGCTGGCATGTGAGATCGATGTAACAGACGTATTTTTTTTAAATTTATACTAGAAAAATTCTCGACCTCATAATATTAGAAAACAATATAGAAATGAAAAAGTTTATGACAATAAAAACATAATCTCGTTAACAATTACAAATGACCTTTACCCAATCTTTGTGACCGGATGGATTCTCTTCCAATTTTCTGTTGAAAAAATCATTTATTGAATATGCTGAATATGCCGAACTTTCACAACAAAGTTTGAATTGACCAATCAAATGTTTTATTTCTATACAATATTGCTGTGCACATTCTATACCATATTGTTGTACACATTCTATACAATATTGCTGTACACATTCTACACAATATTGCTGTACACATTCTATAGAATATTGTAGTACACATTTCTATACAATATTGTTGTACACATTCTATACAATATTGTTGTACACATTTCTATACAATATTGCTGTACACATTCTATACAATATTGTTGTACACATTCTATACAATATTGCTGTACACGTTCTATACAATATTGCTGTACACATTCTATACAATATTGTTGTACACATTTCTATACAATGTTGTTGTACACATTCTACACAATATTGCTGTACACATTTCTATAAAATATTGCTGTACACATTTCTATACAATATTGCTGTACACATTTCTGTACAATATTGCTGTACACATTTCTATACAATATTGTTGTACACATTTCTATACAATATTGCTGTACACATTCTATGCAATATTGTTGTACACATTTCTATACAATATTGCTGTACACATTTCTATACAATATTGTACACATTTCTATACAATATTGTTGTACACATTCTATACAATATTGCTGTACACATTCTATACAATATTGCTGTACACATTCTATACAATATTGTTGTACACATTTCTATACAATATTGCTGTACACATTCTATACAATATTGTTGTACACGTTCTATACAATATTGCTCTACACATTCTATACAATATTGCTGTACACATTCTATACAATATTGCTGTACACATTTCTATACAATATTGTTGTACACATTCTATACAGTATTGCTGTACACATTCTATACAATATTGCTGTACACATTTCTATACAATATTGCTGTACAGATTTCTATACAATATTGCTGTACACATTCTATACAATATTGCTGTACACATTCTATACAATATTGTTGTACACATTATATACAATATTGTTGTACACATTCTATACAATATTGCTGTGCACATTATATACAATATTTTTGTACACATTATATACAATATTGCTGTACACATTCTATACAATATTGTACACATTCTATACAATATTGCTGTACACATTCTATACAATATTGCTGTACACATTCTATACAATATTGCTGTACACATTCTATACAATATTGCAGTACACATTCTATACAATATTGCTGTACACATTCTATACAATATTGTTCTACACATTCTACACAATATTGCTGTACACATTTCTATAAAATATTGCTGTACACATTTCTATACAATATTGCTGTACACATTTCTATACAATATTGCTGTACACATTTCTATACAATATTGTTGTACACATTTCTATACAATATTGCTGTACACATTCTATGCAATATTGTTATACACATTTCTATACAATATTGCTGTACACATTTCTATACAATATTGTTGTACACATTTCTATACAATATTGTTGTACACATTCTATACAATATTGCTGTGCACATTCTATGCAATATTGCTGTACACATTCTATACAATATTGCTGTACACATTCTATACAATATTGTATACAATATTGCTGTACACATTTCTATACAATATTGCTGTACACATTTCTATAGAATATTGTTGTACACATTTCTATACAATATTGCTGTGCACATTCTATACAATATTGCTGTACACATTCTATACTATATTGCTGTACACATTCTATACAATATTGTTGTACACATTTCTATACAATATTGCTGTACACATTCTATACAATATTGTTGTACACGTTCTATACAATATTGCTCTACACATTCTATACAATATTGCTGTACACATTCTATACAATATTGCTGTACACATTTCTATACAATATTGTTGTACACATTCTATACAATATTGCTGTACACATTCTATACAATATTGCTGTACACATTTCTATACAATATTGCTGTACACATTCTATACAATAATGTTGGACACATTCTATACACTAATTCTGGACACATTTCTATACAATATTGCTGTACACATTCTATACAATATTGCTGTACAGATTTCTATACAATATTGCTGTACACATTCTATACAATATTGCTGTACACATTCTATACAATATTGTTGTACACATTATATACAATATTGTTGTGCACATTCTATACAATATTGCTGTGCACATTATATGCAATATTGTTGTACACATTCTATACAATATTGCTGTACACATTCCATACAATATTGCTGTACACATTCTATACAATATTGCTGTACACATTCTATACAACATTGCTGTACACATTCTATACAATATTGCTGTACACATTCTATACAATATTGCTGTACACATTCTATACAATATTGCTGTACACATTCTATACAATATTGTTGTGCACATTCTATACAATATTACTGTACACATTCTATACAATATTGCTGTACACATTTCTATACAATATTGCTGTACACATTCTATACAATATTGCTGTACACATTTCTATACAGTATTGATGCACACATTCTATACAGTATTGATGTACACATTCTATACTGTATTGATGTACACATTATATACAGTATTGATGTACACATTCTACACAGTATTGCTGTACACATTCTACACAATATTGCTGTACACATTCTATACAAATTGTTATACACATTCTACACAATATTGTTGTACACGTTCTATACAATATTGCTGTACACATTCTATACAATATTGCTGTACACATTCTATACAATATTGCTGTGCACATTTCTATACAATATTGTTGTACACATTCTATACAATATTGCTGTACACATTCTATACAATATTGCTGTACACATTTCTATACAATATTGCTGTACACATTCTATACAATATTGTTGGACACATTCTATACAATATTGCTGTACACATTTCTATACAATATTGCTGTACACATTCTATACAATATTGCTGTACAGATTTCTATACAATATTGCTGTACACATTCTATGCAATATTGCTGTACACATTCTATACAATATTGCTGTACACATTTCTATACAATATTGCTGTACACATTTCTATACAATATTGCTGTACACATTTCTATCCAATATTGCTGTACACAATCTATACAATATTGCTGTAAAACATTTCTATACAATATTGCCGTACACATTTCTATACAATATTGCTGTACACATTTCGCAGTCAAAGACATCAGCATAAATACTAACAATCCGCATGTAAGGCATTGAAGACAAACATGTTAACTGGTGTGCGAAAGGCAGTTTCAGATCGGACACATGTCATTAATTTGTATCAAAACAAATCTATAGCTAAAAGTTTTGAAAATTGCTTTGTGAAACATTTGCTTGCTACCCTAGTGGGGCCGACGTAGCCAACTTGTTCACATATTCGAGCTACATTTGAGGACAGTTGGGCATAGAATACGGTTCAGGGCAACACATGAGTTATCCTGTCTGGTTTACTGCATACACAGTTCGTTATGGGAAACATCCGAGAATAGGCGACAGATCCAATAATCAGTATTCAGCCGTCGTCCACAAAAGAACCCCAGCGTCAACAATCGAAATACTTATTTCCTGTGACAGTTACCAGCAATTCCAAACAGGGCTCAAATGAAAATTAGAAGGTTTGATTCTTTCAAGGGAGAAGCGATCAATGGATTTCGAACAATGGTGGCAGGAATACATCATGATGCTCTGTTCGTGAAATCTTTATTACTGAAAAGTATTCTTTCATCCAATAGGATTTCCATGTCTTTTTCTGTTGTATAATGTATCTCAGTCACGCTTTGGTTGTGACTGTTTATTTGAACACGATCATGTAAAACGCCTGTAACCATGGGTCAATTGGACTTAGACAAAAGTTACGAAACGTATCACCATGGTAATCTACGATCGTATTTCACCGCCACTATGTGATATTTAATAAAATAGTGGAGGAGTTTGGTGAACTAGCTTTGTATGCCGAGTTTCTGTAATAATATTTTATTGCACTGATTGAAATCGTCACATTTGTCGCGGAATCTACCAAATACTATTAGGCGAGATATTTATACAACTTATACAGGTCGTTCTGGAATATTATCCAGATATGGACCAAAATTGTGATCGTCTCTGCTGTCGTACAGTCGGCGTGAGAGTTAATTGGTGAGATATGTAAGAGGTGGGAAATGTTGGGGAGGTCTGCCGACTAAAAGCAACCATATAAAAGCTTATCTCTGCACCTCACATTGAGGCTAGAATACGGAGGATTTTACGACGTAGCCTCGGTATCTCAGCCGTGCTGTTATTCCCGGTGTTCATGTGCAATCTTTGATGCAACCACACGGTCCAAACCACCGGCTTTAGTGGAATTAGATAAGCTAGCTAATGTTCCGTGATGACAAATCAGCTCAAATATGTTACTCATCTGAAATTAATGGATGGACGTCGAGGGCGTCTGATGGAGTAAACGCCTCAACATGGGATAAACATGGTAAATGCAAGAATACTCAGGAAAAAAAATATCCTATAATGCCCGACGTCCTGCGGTAAATTTCCCACTAAGATAACAAAATTACATACATTTGCCAAATGACACGCACAGGGTGGGTCGGGGATTAACAGTCTACTAGCAGAATCCTGTTATATACAGACAATAAACTGTTGACATATGTGAGAGGTGGAAAAAGTTGAAGATGTCTAGCAACTAAAAAGGAACCATACAACTCACATTCAGATTAGAATACCGAGGATTCTAAGACTTAGCCTTGGTATCTCAGCCGCGTTTTTATTGCAGATGTTCATGTGAAATCTATGAAAAGATTATAGCCCAGGTTTAGGCAGAATCAGATACGCTATGGGAGCTGTGATGACAGATCAGAACAAATAAGTGTCTCGTCTGAATTTAATGGATTAGCATCGACAGCGTCTGATGGAGTCAACTCCTCAACATGGGGCAAACATCGTAAATGCAGGAATACCCAGAAAAGCTAACCTGTAATGCTCAACGTCGTGCAGTAAAATTTCCCACTAAGACAATAACCCTATACATATTTGTCAAATGACCTGCACATAGGTTGTGCTTAGGAGGTTAAAAATACAGCAGCAGAATCCTAAAAACACAGATAATAAATTGGTGAGATACGATAGAGATGGGAATATTTGACATCTGGCGACCAAACAGGATCAGCTCACTCCATAGGAAAGCTTCCGGTGGCATCACGGTGGCTAGAATACCGAGGATTCTGAGACTTGATACCTCAGTCGCGATTTTGTTGTGGCTGTTTATGTGGAAACTGTGAAGTAACCACACGACCACAATCACCTGCTTATGCGGAATTAGATAAGCTAGCTCGGCTGTTGTGATGATAGACCAGCTCGAGTAAGTAATGGGTGTTAATTGATGATCACGGAGGGCATCTGATGGAGTAAAAGCCTCAACATGGGGTAAACATGGTAAATGCAAGAATACACAGAAAAGCTAACCTTTAATGCCCAATGTCGTGCAGTAAATTTCCCGCCAAGACAATAACCCTCAACATATTTGTCAAATGACCTGCACATAGGGTGTGCTTCGGAGATAAACAGTCCACCAGTTGAGTCTTACAATATGCTAGTAATAAATTGGTGAGATATTTAAGAGGTGGGAAAATTTTACATCTGTCGACTAAAAACACAACCATATGACACAGCAAATCTTTCCGCCATGACAATAAACCTACATATATTTGTCGAATTTCATGTGTAGAGAGCGGGACTCGGGATTAACAGTTCACCAGCAGAATTCTACTATATACAGATAATAAATTGGGGAGATATGTAAGAGTTGGGGAAACATGACGACGTCTGGCGACTGAAAAGCAACCATATGACTCAACAGGAAAGCTTCCCGCGGCAATTCACATTCAGACTGGAATGCGATGTTCATCTGAAAACTATGAAGTAAACACACTGCATCCAATACCGACTTAAGCCAAATTAGATGCGTTAGCTCGGGAGCTGTGATGATAGATCAGTTCAAATAAGTAACTCTTCTGATGTGTATGGATGCTCAGCGATGGCCTCTGATGGAGTAAACGCTTCAACATTGGGTAAACAGGGCGAACACAACAAAATTAAAAAAAACTAACCTGCAATACCCGACGCTGTGTGGTAAAATTCCCACCAAGACAATAAATCTACATATATTTGTCAAATGAGATCTACAGAATGCGGGTCTCGGGGATTAGCAGACCACTGAAAAAGTCCTACCATATGCACATAATAAATTGGTGACGTATCTAAGAGATGGGATAGGTTGACGTCTGGCGACTAAAAGCAACCATATGACTCCACAGCTAAGCTTCCCGCAGCAACTCAGATTCAGATCAGAATACCTAACCATACAGCCGCTATAGTACCGACTTAAGTGGAATTAGTTACGCTAGCTCATCTGATGTTAGTGGGAGAGCATCGAGGGCGTCTAGTAGTAGGTTCTACCCTGTTTGAGCCCAATTTCACCCGGATGTAAAAATGACGTCACTTGAGGAACTAGTAGCGCCATCTGTACACTCTGGACGCAAGGGAGACAACTCGATCTGCCAGAGTTTGGCCGCCATCTTGAATTTTGTGGAAATGGTCCGATGGGGTCGAGTGAGGTATCAAAGTGAAGCATTCGTGAAGGGGCATCTAATGGGCTGGGTGTGGGGTTGAAATATCGGCATTCTGCGCATGCGCGGTGGTCAAAGGGTATGGAAATAGACGTTTTGGAGCTAGGGGAGTCCCTAATGGACCGATGGGGTCGAGCGAGGTATCAAAGTGAAGCCTATGTGAGGGGGCATCTGATGGGCTGGGAGTGGCATTGAAATATCGGCATTCTGCGCATGCGCGGTGGCCAAAGGGATGGGCTGGGTGTGGCATTGAAATATCGGCATTCTGCGCATGGTTGTTTGGATTTGTTTTCTTAGTCTCGTCATTTAGAACATGATAGGAAGTGTCCCGGAGCGAAACGGTGAAATTTAAAAAAAAAGTCACCAGGCCTGGGTAGGCCTATACTGCATGGCTATGGGTGTATAGGTCCATACGGGGTGGACATGTTGAAGTCTAGGTGAGTCCCTGGTGGTCCAATGGTATCATATGAGGTCTTATTTCGAAGCTCTCATGCAGGAGCACTTGACTACACTAATGGTTCGTACGTTGTCAATAGTCTGCGCATGCGCAGCCTGGCCGTAGTATAGAAAGCAGGCATTTTTGGGTGTGTGTGTGTGTGTGTGGGTGTGTTTGGGTTAGAGATGGGATATTCACGGTTCGAATGGGTCGTGTGAGGTATCCATGTGAAGCCTATGTAATGAAGCATCTGATGGCGTGGATGTGGGGTAGAAATAGGGTCATTCTGCGCATGCGCGGTAGCCAAAGGGTATGGACATAGACGTTTTTGGGGTCTAGGTGGGCTCCTCATGGGCCGCTGGGATCGAGTGAGGTATCCATGTGAAGCCTAGGTGAGGGGGCTAGACTAGGGTGTCGTTTCCATTCTGCTGCGCAGGTCACGTGGGTTGTGACGTCACTTCCGGTTTGGGTGAATGGGGCGTGACCTTTGGACATGTCTAGACTTGTCTGTGTCTGTCATGTACTGAGGTTTTTCCCTACAATGGCGTTCACGTGGTTTGGTGGGTCTGCGCAAGTGTGTGTGACGTCACTTCCGGTTTTTTTCAGAATGCTCAAACACTACCTCCAACTTTCCCGGCCCCGGCGGGTCCCGGCCCCCGAGCGCGCGCGCGCGGGTTCTCCGGCCGCAGCGCGCGCGCGCGGGGATGATCTGATGCCGCAGCGCGCGCGCGCGTTCTCCGGAAGTGCGCGGCATCACCGGCAGCGCGCGGATGCATGTCGGGTCAAAGGTCACATCCAGGTCAAACGGTCCAAAACAATACATAGAACTTATAGTAATAAACTTAATCTATACGTGTTGGACGAGTCTTCACTCACCGTCTTCCTTTACACGCACCTCAATGAAATGCCCGCTCCAAACCTAGACCAAAACACGTACTTGGTCTGTGGGCAGATTTCATTGGCTCTCTATTTTACTATAGTGCTCTTGCATTCTAACATTGATGGGTTACATTTTGGCCCCATCCTACACCACTGATTTCAGTTTGACTGAATCTCCACATTGGGCATTTATGCATTATGAATAAAACACACAAGACAGGGTTTTTTGGTGAGATCTCATTTTTTTTTTATTCAGTAACAACAACAACGTGAGAACAACCACGTGAAAACTGAAGCCCAGAACAAGGGGCTTGTACATTGAAAGAACTGAAGCCCAGAACAGGGGGCTTGTACATTGAAAGAACTGAAGCCCAGAACAGGGGGCTTGTAAACTTAAGCCCAGAACAGGGGGCTTGTACATTGAAAGAACTTAAGCCCAGAACGGGGCTTGTACATTGAAATGATGGGCGGCCCAGTCATATACGAGTACATCGCGGTCCTCGGCCTTGGGGTACTCGTCAAACATCTGTACGATGGTAGATAAGGGTCTTCCCCGGCATCGATGGTACAGGTAAAACAAGCAATATTGTCCGCACACGCTACTGGCCAGGCTTTGCAACGTTTGACTGTTCCAACACCACGTCTCTGTGCCTTGATCCATGAAGTCTGTTAAATCGGGATGGAGGGGTGGCAGGCCGTACGGGTCAAAGTATTCCCCCTGCTGTTCTGTCAAGTACACGCCCACCCAATGTTCACCGGGCCGGTCCATCGGGTCCGTGTTGAGAACGTAAGCAGCAGGATACATACGGTCTAATGGGAACACATCTCGGGCGAACACCCCTTGAAACACCATACGTGTCTCTGGGTCATTCTCCAGCACGGTGGTTATCTGGTCTGTATCCATGTTAGGTGGAGAAGTCACACAGCACGTTGCGCGCCTTGTCCACTTGAATGATGTTGTCAAACTCGGCGTAGCAGATCACATTGACGGTGCTCCGGAGGGCTCGTTGAAAGTGGATTTCCAACCGTAAATTGCCTTGCTTGGCCAGGGCCAGCTGATGGTCGTTCTCTAAGGTGGGGGTCAAATCGAAACAGAACAACGTGTATCCGTTTCCGTAGTCCTCCCGACTGATGAAATTCCCTTCGTCCTGGTTGATTTGACCGGTGGCTGTAAACAGGCTCTGATAGGCTCGAATGAAATTCCTCGCGCCCAAAGTTCGGTGTTAAGGCCGTGGCTGGCACCTGTTGTCCATCCACATGCAGGGCCACAAAATTGATGCCGAAATGTTTAAAGTCAAACGGATTCTCTGGGTAGGCTCCGCTGAAACTGGTATTTTCCACACAGGCCAGGATCAATCGCTTGGGTAGTTCCCCCAGGAACAGGTTTTCTTTGTTGGCGCTCATATTTCCAGCAGGCACAGAGAACACTTTGGTTTGTACACGTCGGATAGGGTACTGGGCTGGTTTTGTTTCCAAGGCTTTCATGTGTCCCAATTGAACGGCTGGATTCGGTTTCACTTTTCGGACATACAGGACTGCGTCTTCGATGACAATCTTATAGTCAGCTGCATGCCCCTCTACGTTCGTTAGTGGCCCCTATCAGTCTGATTTTGATGGGGATCTTGTTCAACAGGTACCGGTCTTGCATGAACATGTCTGCGTGCAGTCGACCCATGAGATCCACCGAGACGCCGTTCGCGGTCAAAGCCTTCCGTTTGCTATATCCCGTATTGTCGTTCTCGGCGTCCATGTGCCCGGCTCTGTCCTGGTAGAATAAAGCGGCTGTCAGTTGAGATTTTTTAGCCTCTCGTCCATGCGACAACAGCGTCTCGATGTAGGCTCGATAGGGGTACGTGTTGATCGAGTCACTGATGAGTTTGTCGCTGAAAAATATATCCACCTGTTGAAACATCGAGTGCAGCCAGAGATTCGTGGGGCCCACTGTTGCTTGATCGGCGATTCTGGTGCCATCTCCATTGATGATCTTGGCTTTCACATACAAGTATGTATGGGCTAAATCCACATAGGCCGTATCCGCATTACTGATGGTGAACTCGATGGGCCCTGTTGCGTTGATGCTGGAGAGCGGGAGATGCTCCACCCATAATCCTTGTTCGGCACTGGTCTGTGTGGGCGGCACGGTCCACAAATCAAATTCACTGTTGGTGGAGGGGCAGGACTCGGCGTGGATCAAGGACATGTTTTAAGAAAAGATATCCCGGGTCTTCGATGTGCGTCGTCGCTGGGTCGGTCGTCGACTGGTGCGTGGTCTCGGTGGTGCAGGTCTTTTATTCCCTACGGTACGTTGTGCTTTGGCCACCAAGACGCCTCCCGCTTCTTTGGTCCGCCGTTTCAAGGCTTCTTTGGGTGCCGTACCCCCCAATACATCACCGGCCACTTGCAGTCCACTGCGTACCGCTTGTTTGCCGATTGCTTTCACCCCACGCGTCACCAAGGGCAGGAACGTTTTGACGATGCTGCCGAGTATGTTCCCCAGTCCATGTCCTCGTTGCATGCGTGCACCACTGAAAACCGGAAAGCCACCCCCGGCCTATTGGGCATAATAGTCCATATAGCTGCGTGCATCGCACTCGTAAGGCACCTTCATTATACAAAGTGGGGAGCACGTGCTTGTCGAAAATGAAGTGTCAGCACCACTTTTCCTCGTTCGAATGCCACTGGTCGTCCCGTGCCATCTCTTATATCCACCGTGATCGTGTTGATGTGGGTTTGTCGTACGGGCAGGTAGAGCATGTGGGTGAAACTGTGGGTGACTTGATCGCCATACTTATTTTTAATGGGCACCACCCGTAACAGAGGTGTGTTGATATCGCCCACGATGTGGTTGTCCACCACGTCCGAGTAGACGTAGAGTCCGTACATACCCGACTTCATATCCATCGGGATCTCGCCTTGGTGTTCGGTGGGACCAGCGAACGTCTGTAGATCGAAGCCCAGCATTTGCTGTAGGATAGGACTCAGTACGACACTCGCGTTGGCGGTGACGATAAGCTGTGCCTTTGTCGTTGTGTGCGTTGTAATCGAAGTCCACGTGATTCTTGAAGGGATAGGCTTGGATGGGTTTTGAACTATTCGTGACCTCCCGTAGAGCCTTATAATGCAACAGTCTTGACAGCCCACCCATGAACTCCTTGGGAGTATCGTATTGGCCTTCGGGGAGGGTGAGTCGGGTGTCTTTTCCTTCGTAGGTCACCTCGTATCACACTTCATTGGCTCGCACGTTGTACCACGAGTAAGGGTATTGGATATCCACAAGGCCACATTCCCATCGTCCAGGTAAATGCAACGGTTGCGGTAACTGGGTCACGTACTTGGCCACGGTGTTGTCAGGAAACACATCCAGCGAACTGTTACTGGGTAGGGTGAGGTAAAACATGGCGACTGAGCTGTCCTGCTGCTGCTGTTGGTTTTAATAGGTGTTCCAAGCCTTGGGCGGTTGTGTCCGGCGTCGTGTTCGTCGCGTTGACTTGCTACGTGTCACGGCTCTGGAGATGTGAGGTGTCCTGATCGAGGATGGTTTTTTAAAGGTTTGAAAAGAAGGTGCCCGTTGTGGGGGTGGTGTTTTGGGGGGTGACTCCAGTTCCCATTCGGATTCCCAAGAAGGTAGTGGCCCACTCGGCGATTGCTGGGTTCGCTGCATAAAGGCCCAGCGGTGGGGGTTCCCCACCAATTCCTGTGGTACATGCATGTCTTTCAAGCCTTGAGCGAAGACCTCCCATCCTCGAGGATCCGTGTGCGACCTGCGTTTACGCATCAGGTCATTCACTAAATCCGTCATGTGGGTGCCGGGGATCACCTGATTCTGTACCAGTAGTTCGCCTTTATCATTCCAAGTCATGTTAGGATTCTGTTTCATCCGTTGTAATACCAGGCCAGCTTGTTTCTTGAACGATGCAGGTACACTCTTCAGGACTTCGTCTTCCACCCACTGTGGGGCTGTGGGGGCTACCCCTGGTAATGGCGGCTGTTGGAGCGGTGCTGAAGTCGGCGGTGTGCCACGTGGTGGTGGTGGTGGTGGTGGTGGTGGTGGTGGGGTAGACAGGGTTTTGTATTGGTCCATGAACGTCATGTACCGTTGAAGCGTCTCATTGTACCGTTGTACTTTCTCACTGTCGCTTCACCCTGGTCTCTGTAAGATCTGTTGCATTTCTCCATCGAGGGTGTTTATGGTCTTCACCGTAGGTGGGACAGGGTAGGGCGATTGGAGGTTTTGAAGGAACCGTGGTTCGACGAGCACCACTTTTTTCGTGTGGTTCATTGTCGGCCGAAGAGTCCACCCAATACTGGACCCAACACGGAAGCGGCCAACGGTGCTAAGATGGCCCCGAGAAAGCCGCCTTTCTGTAACACCTTTTTCTTTTGTGTTTGAGGGACCCGCTTCTGCACTAAGGTTCGGAGAGCTGTCTTATGCTTGGCCAACTTGGTCTTCTGAGCCGGAGTGAGTGCTACGTTGCCTTTTAACAGGTTGTACCCGATCTCGCACAGACAGCGTACAAGGTCAGGGTCCGCACCGCGTACAATGGTTCGGACCAACTCGGGAGGGGCCGTCTTCAATACACGGAGCGTTGGAGCGTGCTTCCGTACTCGCGCAGACATCATGTACAACTAATGCTTGAACACACAAATCTGCGCTTTTTATCTACTTCAGAGACAAAGTAAACCATGCTGTGGTATTCATTCTTTTCATTATCCCATCAACAAACACACAGACCCCAGCTGGGGGAGCCACTGTGGGTGTGTTTACATTATTTTTGCATGTACACGTGGTGGGCCTCTCCGAGAAAGATGCCGGTCCGTAGTCGAAGGTGTTCGGGGGTGGCTTGCTTGAGGTCGAAGAGCATATACCCGTGCTGAGGGGTTGTGGCATTTTTGAAGGCTTCCAAAGCAAACGGTGTGCGGCCGGGATACATCTGTCTCGCCAGGTGCAGCAGTTGAGTGGTATCTCTCGGGTTTTTGAAGACCACCAGGTAGTGGGCATTTAAGCTGATGTTCCGATGTTCTTTGTTTTTACTGAACAGATTCTGCACAATGTAGATGATGCTGAGCCGTCGATGATGGCTGCCTTTGGTAAAGAGTTGGGTGACCCGCGCATCCGTCTCCGCCATGAGATCATCCAGAACCATCAAGGTGTCGGGTTCCAAATCGGCCAGGTTGGGTAGGCCTTCCACGAACGTGATGTGGGGCATTGCTGCATACGCTTCCTGCCATTCTCCGTAACACCACACGACTCGGGCAATGGGTGGGGTGATCATGCTGTCGGCGTGTTGAAGGAGCTTCCGGACGAAGTGCGTTTTGCCGGAACCCGTCGGTCCTGCGATGACGCAAGTGAAGGGATGTTGCCAACGGGGGTCCATGGTTCGAGCTGTATCCGCTGCCGTGGTAACCTGCTCTTGTAAATTTCGTACGAGCGAACTGGAGTGGTGGTGGGTACAATGTCGGTCGTCGTTGTCTGGTCACTGTGAGGGATGATGGTGGTGGGTACAACGTCGGTCGTCGTTGTCTGTTCACTGTGAGAGATGGAATTCGGTGGGTTTTCAGACGTAGTGGGTGTACTTGGTGTAGGTGTGGAGCTTGGTGTGGAGCTCGTTGTGGTTTGTACACGGGGGGTGGTGATGACTGGGCTCGATACGGGGTTGACTGGTGCTATCTGTAGACCGGTTTGACTGATGGCTGGTGTTCTCAGTTGGTTAAGTAGCGCGCTGACATAGGCTACGTCGTAAAACACACCTCCGTACCACACACTCAGCAGGGTTAGCACTATGACCACAAAGCCCACTTGCGCTTTGCGCGGTTTGGGAGACGCTGTGTTCAGAGGCAGCTGCTGCTGGTCCATATCACTGTGGTCGGACGTGGAATGAAGGATGACGGCAGTGGTGTCTGGCTTTATAGTCGTTTCACCTGGTTGGCAGCGACCCAGGAATTGAAGGAACTGGGCCAGCCTTGCCATTTGACGAAATGAAACAGTTTGCCACGTCGACGTTCCGTTTTCAAAATCTGCTCCACCGTGTAGTAGTCTTGCTGTGTTTTTACGACAGGCTGTAATTCCGTCTCGTAAAACGTCCCTAGCAACGGTTCCCCTTGAAGATCTTCCAGTTCATAGACTCGCTGCTGTCGGGGTAGGCGCCGTTTAATCAGGAAGTGCTCATCGCTCCAATTGGGCAAGTAACTTTTCTCGAACTTGCCCTTGACTTTACTGATCCGAACAGGGTCCCCCACCTTGTACACCGCCTTCGGCGTTCGCTGCGATTGCCTGGGGTACAAGACACGCCGGACTTGGGCTTCATTGCGTTGGGTCACGGTAATGGGGGCTCTCTCTATACTCCGATGATAGGCTCGATTGTAACCCCTCACAAGTTTCGGGAGAACATCGATGTACCGCCTTGTATTCTTATAGGTGAAATATTTATACATACGGCCTTTGAATGTCCTGTTGAACCTTTCCACCACGGAAGCCTTGATCTCGTTGTACGTATGGAAGAAAAACACCTTCTGGGCTTTCAGAAACTGTTGGAACGGTCTGTTGAGGAATTCCGTGCCTTCGTCGGTTTGCAAATACAAAGGTTTGCGCCCGGTCTTGAAGATGTCTTTGAACGCCGCTATGAGATTCGCCCCCGTTTTCGTCCGGATGGGTACCACCCACGCATACTTGGATAGGATATCAATGCACGTCAAGATATACCGATTCCCATCATTGTGTTTGGCAAAGGCGCTCATATCGACCAAATCCGTTTGCCACTGGGCATCTATTCCGCCCACGATGACCCGGTTCCGTAGAAAATGGCGACGGACAGATCGATGTAAGGTATAGGTGTCTTGTTTTCTTAACCAATCTCGGACTTGGGCACGTTGTATCCCCTGCGGTTTGGCCGCTCGATAGAGAGCCGACAATGCACTATAGGCCGCCGGACTGTCGGGACTGCAGTATAAGTTATCCAACACCTTCTCCCAGCGCTTCATGGTGACAAATGATGATTGACCCTGGCTCTATCGTTTATTTATAACGGGTATATCTTGGGCCGGAGTTTCTTTCTGATTTTCTTCGTTGGCTTCCACAGTGTCCATGGTAAATGACCAGTCCAACCCGTCTGATGACCGCTTGATAAGCACTTGATCCACATCTACTACGGCATCTTCCAATGCAGACCATAGATCAGGGTGAAGGGTAAAATGCACTGTACCTCCATCTAGCCGAGACAATTGAGCAAAGAAAGGGCCGCGTCGGATGTACACATCGTGACACAAGTGGATGAGGTCGCCGTCCAGTTCACCAGACGACACCCGTTTGAATTTGATCCACCCCTCTCGCAGACGAATGTGGGCCGGGGACGGTTGTGTAGGGTCCGCATCACAGATGTCTCCCACCTCCTCCATGATATCGACCTTATCCGCATACACGTGCAGGAAAACCTCGGGGGTCAAGCTGAGATACGCCAGTATTATATGCTCCGTCATGGTCAGTACGTGAATGGTACCAGATTTGACTGTCTCTCGTATTTATAGGGAGAACCCCGTGAGATCAAAGGATCAGGTGGTCATGTCACTGGGCTGACTGAGTCTAGCCGGGTAATCAATGGCATCGTCGTCGGGTTCATTGCTAGACAGTTGTTCATTGGGTTCTGCCGCCGCTTCTCTCAGGGCACGAGCCCACTCCAACTCGTCTGATGACCGCTCGTCCGGTGTGAACAGCTGGTCCACGATAGGCACCACTTTCTCGAAGGCTATCCACATATCGGGGTCTAGGGTGAAGCTTCGCGTAGGGTCTTGGTAGCGGCCCAGGCGTGGGAAGAAGGGTCCACGGTATACGTAGATGGCATTGTCTATGTGGATAAGGTGTCCATCGAGCTCGCCGCTCAACACCCGTTTAAATTTGGTCCAGCCGTTACGGTGTAGCGTAACCGTATTCGATACGGTCTCAGCGGGCGACCAGCAAACATCTGCACGATCTTCCACGAGGGTGACTTTATCTTCATAGACGTGTAACCCCACCTGGGGTGTAAGGGGCAGGATGGCTCGTAGGACTGGTGACATGCTTGATCCAATGACGATCGTTGAATGACACACACTGTGTCTGACCCTCGTATTTATAGTCCCACTGTCAATACCACAGCGCCAGGGTCAATAGGGCACAGACTATTGTCAGGCCAACCAGCCGTCGCTGGTTCCGGCGTGAGCGCTCCTGGTCCATAGCCCGAGCATCAAGGATGGCTGTCATAGTCCAGTAGTGGTGAGTGATGGCACACCTCTCCATCGAGTGCACTCTGTCGAGGACCGCTTCTGTGAACTCGTTCAGGATCTGGCGTCGCCCCTCGTTGTCGTCGCCATCTGCAAACATGGACCGGACCACTGCTCGGTAACCCGTGAGTGAATTAACCACGGTGGCATGCTGTAAAATGCGAGTCGCATAGGGCTGGATCTCCGTCATGGCTCTGCAACCATAGAAATGAAGGTGTGGGATCCAGAGGGACGTGTTTTATAGACCATGTCACACATGCGCGCCTAGACGTCGGGTGTAGTCCGTGATACGTACTATTCTGATGGGTTAGTCCAAAAAAACAGAGCAACAACAACAACACAGATTACAGATCAATCCTTTAATTATGCGTGAACATCATAGGAATGCACGTACTGACCTGTCTGTGGGGGTATCCCACAATGGCGGTCACCTTCCGCCATTATCCGCCATTATCCGCCATTTTCCCACAATGGCGGTCACTTTCCGCCATTATCCGCAATTTTCTCACAATGGCGGTCACCTTCCGCCATTATCCGCCATTTTCCAACAATGGCGGTCAGACAAGTCTGGACATGTCCAAAGGTCACGCCCCATTCACCCAAACCGGAAGTGACGTCATTTTTACATCCGGGTGAAATAGGCGTCGATTTAACCTCTCCCTACATTCATCCACGCACTGCCGGTGATGACGCGCGTGCGCGCTGCGGCATCAGATCATCCCCGCGCTGCGTGCCGGATGATCCCGCGCGCGCGCGCGCGCTGCGGCCGGGGCGGGCCGGGCCAGGGTGCGGGCCGGGCCGGGCCGGGGCCGGGAAAGTTGGAGGTAGTGTTTGAGCATTCTGAAAAACCCCGGAAGTGACGTCACACACACTTGCGCAGACCCACCAAACCACGTGAACGCCATTGTGGGGAAAAACCCCAGTACATGACAGACACAGACAAGTCTAGACATGTCCAAAGGTCACGCCCCATTCACCCAAACCGGAAGTGACGTCACAACCCACGTGACCTGCGCAGCAGAATGGAAACGACACCCTAGTCTAGCCCCCTCACCTAGGCTTCACATGGATACCTCACTCGATCCCAGCGGCCCATGAGGAGCCCACCTAGACCCCAAAAACGTCTATGTCCATACCCTTTGGCTACCGCGCATGCGCAGAATGACCCTATTTCTACCCCACATCCACGCCATCAGATGCTCCATTACATAGGCTTCACATGGATACCTCACACGACCCATTCGAACCGTGAATAGCCCATCTCTAACCCAAACACACCCACAAACACACACACACACACACCCAAAAATGCCTGCTTTCTATACTACGGCCAGGCTGCGCATGCGCAGACTATTGACAACGTACGAACCATTAGTGTAGTCAAGTGCTCCTGCATGAGAGCTTCAAAATAAGACCTCATATGACACCATTGGACCACCAGGGACTCACCTAGACTCCAACAGGTCCACCCCGTATGGACCTATACACCCATAGCCATGCAGTATAGGCCTATGGGCCTACCCAGGCCTGGGTGACTTTTTTCAAACATTTCACCGTTTCGCTCCGGGACACTTCCTATCATGTTCTAAATGACGAGACTAAGAAAACAAATCCAAACAACCATACCGCAAATGTCTAGAAGTGGGTTTCCCAGTGGGACAAACATTGGTCCTATACCCCAGTATGGGACTATATGGGTCTCGGTGACTTTTTTCAAAAATTTCACCGACTCGTGCCGGGACACTTCCTATCATGTTCTAAATGACGAGACTAAGAAAACAAATCCAAACAACCATACCGCAAATGTCTAGAAGTAGGTTTCCCAGTGGGACAAACATTGGTCCTATACCCCCAGTATGGGACTATATGGGTCTATATGGGTCTCGGTGACTTTTTCAAAAATTTCACCGTTTCGCTCCGGGACACTTCCTATCATGTTCTAAATGACGAGACTAAGAAAACAAATCCAAACAACCCTACCGCAAATTTCGAGAGGTAGGTTTCCTAGGATGGTCCTATACCCCCCATACTCCATATAGGCATTTCCACGTCATTTAGGATAAAGTCCGTGTTCCGTTTTAAAAATTTTTACATACACCCACCCTGGAACTATGGGGAGATAACTCTATTGATAGGCAAGCCCCGTTAAGCCCGGCGACCTATATACCCCCATACCCCATATAGGCATTTTCCCGGATTTTTCGATAAAGTCCGTGTTCCGTGTTCCGTTTTTTTTTCAGGAAATATTTTACATGCACCCACCCATGACTGGATGGCGCTTCACATAGGCTTCACATGGATACCTCATACAACTCCATCGGCCCATTAGGGACTCCCCTAGATCCCAAAACGTCTATTTCCATACCCTTTGGCCACCGCGCATGCGCAGAATGCCGATATTTCAATGCCACACCCAGCCCATCAGATGCCCCCTCACCTAGGCTTCACTTTGATACCTCACTCGACCCCATCGGTCCATTTCCACAAAATTCAAGATGGCGGCTAAACTCTGGCAGATCGAGTTGTCTCCCTTGCGTCCAGAGTGTACAGATGGCGCTACTAGTTCCTCAAGTGACGTCATTTTTACATCCGGGTGAAATTGGGCTCAAACAGGGTAGAACCTACTACTGCGTCTGATAGAGGGGGGGGGGGTGCTTGGGTGAGCCATCATATGTTGGCATTGCATGCTCTAACACAAATGGATGTATTGTAACAATTATTGTTAGTCTTCATTGTTGTTATCTGATACTACTAACTAAAATACAATGTAATTGTATGTGTACAATTAACTCATTCTATTTTGACCTATTCACCATTGCATGTAACAATATATATGCGTTTTACTGTTTTATTTTGCACAGGTACATATACATGTATAGATTAGCAAACCGATTACAACATCTACAAACATGTATTTGATAGATTTTGCAAAATTAATCACTTATTTTATATGTACTGTATGGTACGTTACCAGGCAATAAAGAATGATATGTTTCACATATTCATGATCAACAAAAATATCTGTAGAACTGTAAATGGATTGATTTCATCAGTAGAAGACAATGCAATACAAATAGGTAATATGATGAGCGAAAAGCTCACATGGGATAGCCAACTCCAAAATGTCCTTTACTTGAATGTGGGACCATTCTATGTACATACCAGTAACCGGAAACTCACATCTGGTAGGCATCAGTCACAGCTCTATCACACACCAGTGTGCTGTTTCTGACCTTCAGATTAAATTGTGGTCATTTGGGTCAACTCATGTGAAGTTCTTGCATCAACCTTATCAGGGATTGTTTTCTGGCTGCTGAGCACTTATATTTAAGACTGCCAGAGAATTTGACTTACAGCTTGAGATTTGTCAGTGTTCAGGCTGGTGGGGTTTTTTAACAGCTGATGGTCAGTCTGGCAGATTAGATTGCGAGGAAAAACGAATATAAACAACACAGAGAGAAATAAAGTCAACATATAAGGTAGTTCATAACCCCAGTGCAATAATAACACCACCTTGATATTATTTGGAGATATGACCAGATGAGCTTGGAAATATAGATCAAGATCCGTCATCTTCAACAATTTTCTGGTTTATTCTTAATTAATTGCATAAAGAACATGAATTCGGAGATCATAGACTTGACATATAGGATTTGACCTTTAGAAAATAGGTCAAGGTCAGTGATATTCAATAAACTTCTGCTCCAGGCATATGTGGTTTTTGGACAATGCAGATATAATCCTGCATGAGATATCGTACTAAATAGAATAAAATAGGTCAAGGTCAGTTCCCTTCATCACAACCCTTGACCATCGCCAGATGTATACATAGTATTAATTAGGAAAGCCTAGCTATGGATGGATGGATGGATGTACTTGGGCACTCCATCGCACCGCGATGGGCACAGGTCGTGCGAACACGCCGTGCAACCCGTTTCCCCCAACCCGCCCTACACATGATCCCTCTTAACAGTGTCACATAGACACTGTTTAATCCTCACATTCCTATTACACAATATACCTTCTCTTAATTCCCATAACTACAGAAGTATCACATAATATTCCCATCTTTCAAGCCCCCTCATTCTCTCTTTTCGGACCGATTGTTAGTGGCAACTTTGATCATGTTATATCATAATAAACAGTATATGACATTGAAAAAATAAATCAAGGTCAGTTATCTGGGATAGGCCATAAATTTGGAGACCAAATTGTTCTGTAAAAAAAAAATATAGTAAAATACTTGATTATTCAGATGGCAGTTACCTATTCGCAAGTTTGATGGCTCAGTCGTATTACTAATACTCAAAACATAGGGAAAAACAATTTGAACGATGGCTAGCTACTGAATGACGCTTATGTGGTACCATCATTGCCGCGTAATATATGTGTACCAAGTTTGGTGCCTCTAAACCACATGCAAGGGTGTCAGCGGACACTATTTGTGACAGACAGACATGCAGACGGACATTTCAGGTCGGCTCTTTTAATAGTATAGATATTTGAGTGTAGATCACAGGCTACCAGCGGCTAGTGCTATCTTTGATTTCTTATTTGACCATGCTGAACAATCAAACTGCCATTCTCTTGAGGTGTCGCTTTAAATTGCGATCTCCAGAGGTGAACGAGGCATATTTTTTTTTTGGCATTCTGCAACTTTAACGCACAGATGCAGCAAGGATGGAAAGGTAAGCGAAATTTTACATAGTCCACCGTGTAACCACGTTATTTATCTGCCATTTAACCTACACAGCAGTCCCCACAAACCTGCCTAAGTCCGTATCGAAGCAATACTCTGTGTTAATAAATGTGTACTAAAGTCTGTCCATTTTAATTAGTCTTCTACTTTGGAGCTTGTCAAAAATCAATAATTAACTCTGCATAAATTTTCTATTTTTTCACGCCTGAAATAACTTTGTAATTCTCTCCATATAAACCTCCAGTGCAGTTCTTCCATGTACCGGACCTCAATTACATAGGAAGACGTCGTAATATATTCATGCTCACTGGCACAAAGGTCATTGATGCCGTATAAAGTAATAACAGGCGGTTCGTGGAAGTGTCGCTTATTTCCATGCCCAATGAAATACCGAATGATAGACCACACACACACCTCCAAGACCGTACACGGCATTGTTGACCTTTGTGCTAGTAAACACGAATACATTATGATGTCTCCCTATGTAATTGAGGCCTGGTGCATGAAACAACTGTACTGGAGTTTTATATATATGGACATGATTACAAAGTTATTTCAAGCGTGATATATTATCGATATCCCTGAGTAATGGTAGTTAATTTGTAGACTTCAGTTGTTCCACACGATGCAAAACAGAAAATTTATACGTAGTTCACTACTACTGATTTTTGACAAATCCAAAAGTAGACGACTAATTAAAATGGACAGACTATAGCCACCACGGCTGATGTATTCGCCAAAATGGGTTCGTGAACAGATGGTCCAACGGATCCAAAAAGTCAATTCCAGAAATATTTAGACCAAAAATTAATATATAAGGCAATTGAAGGCTTAATACATATAGCACTTGACAAAATAACTTTGTATGTACGACAACTTGTTATGTTGTTTTCAACTCACAAGATGTTCCTCGTGTTACTGAACAGCATACGAGAGTATGGTAGTAGTAGTGTAAGGACCGATGGAGCAACATTTCACCCGGATGTAAAAATGACGTCACTTCTGGTTTGGGTGAATGGGGCGTGACCTTTGGACATGTCCAGACTTGTCTGTGTCTGTCATGTACTGGGGTTTTCCCCCGCAATGGCGGAGATGTAATGGCGGATAATGGCGGAAAACCTGATCGCCATTGTGGGAAAATGGCGGATAATGGCGGAAAGACCTGACCGCCATTGTGGGAAAATGGAGAATACGTTATCTTCCAATGTTAATATATACGGGGAATACCTAAATAGACGGGTTGTGACCTAGGTGGGTCACTAATGGTCCGATGGGGTCGAGTGAGGTATCAAAGTGAAGCATTCGTGAAGGGGCATCTGATGGGCTGGGTGTGGGATTGAAATATCGGCATTCTGCGCATGCGCGGTGGCCAGTGGGTATGAAAATAGACGTTTTGGAGCTAGGGGAGTCCCTAATGGTCCAATGGGGTCGTATGAGGTATCCATGTGAAGCATTCATGAAGGGGCATCTGACTGGACTAGCGGCTCGGGCGTTGTCACCATTCTGCGCATGCGCGGTGGACCAAGGGTATGGAAATAGACGTTTTGGGATCTAGGGGAGCCCCTAATGGGCCGATGGAGTTGTATGAGGTATCCATGTGAAACCTATGTGAAGGGGCATCCAGTCATGGGTGGGTGCATGTAAAATATTTCCTGAAAAAAACCCCGGAACACGGACTTTATCGAAAAATCCGGGAAAATGCCTATATGGGGTATGGGGGGTATATAGGTCGCCGGGCTTAACGGGGCTGGCCTATCAATAGAGTTATCTCCCCCTAGTTCCAGGGTGGGTGTATGTAAAATTTTTCCTGAAAAATATTGAACACGGACTTTATCCTAAATTACGGAAAATGCCTATATGGGGTATGGGGGGTATAGGACCATCCTGCTACTTCTCGACATTTGCGGTATAGGTTGTGGGATCTCGTTTTCTTAGTCTCGTCAAGACAAACATGATAGGAAGTGTCGCGGAGCGAATCGTTGAAATTTTTGGAAAAAGTTCAGGGAGACCCATATAGTCCCATACTAGGGGTATAGGACCAATGTTTGCCCCACTGGGAAACCTACTTCTAAACATTTGCGGTATGGTTGTTTGGATTTGTTTTCTTAGTCTCGTCAAGACAAACATGATAGGAAGTGTCCCGGCACGAAACGGTGAAATTTTTGAAAAAAGTTCGAGGTCTGTCTATAGCCCCATATAGACCCATATACGGGTTATGGGGGTATAGGTCCAATGTTTGTCCCACTGGGAAACCTACTTCTATACATTTGCGGTATGGTTGTCTGGATTTGTTTTCTTAGTCTCGTCAAGACAAACATGATAGGAAGTGTCCCGGCACGAAACGGTGAAATTTTTGAAAAAAGTCACCGAGGCCTGGGTAGGCCCATAGGCCTATACTGCATGGCTATGGGTGTATAGGTCCATATGGGGTGGACGTTTTGGGATCTAGGTGGGCCACTAATGGTCCGATGGGGTCGAGTGAGGTATCAATGTGAAGCTCTCATGCAGGAGCACTTGACTACACTAATGGTTCGTACGTTGTCAATAGTCTGCGCATGCGCAGCCTGGCCGTAGTATAGAAAGCAGGCATTTTTGGGAGTGTGTGTGGGTGTGTTTGGGTTAGAGATGGGCTATTCACGGTTCGAATGGGTCGTGTGAGGTATCAATGTGAAGCCTATGTGAGGGGCATCTGATGGTGTGGATGTGGGGTAGAAATAGGGTCATTCTGCGCATGCGCAGCCTGGCCGTAATATAGAAAGCAGGCATTTTTGGGGGTGTGTGTGTGTGGGTGTGTTTGGGTTAGAGATGGGCTATTCTGCGCATGCGCGGTAGCCAAAGGGTATGGAAATAGAGTTTTTGTGGTCTATGTGGGTCCCTAATTGGCCTATTGTGTCGAGTGAGGTATCCATGTGAATCATAGGTGGGGGAGCATCCACCTGGACTAACATTCACGTGGTTTGGTGGGTCTGCGCAAGTGTGTGACGTCACTTCCGGTTTTTCAGAATGCTCAAACACTACCTCCAACTTTCCCTGCCCGGCCCGGCCCGGCCCGGCCCCAGCGCACGGGGTGATCTGATGCCGCAGCGTGCGCGCGCGTCATTACCGGCAGTGCGCGGATGAATGTCGGGTCAAAGGTCACATCCAGGTCGAAAGGTCTACCTTTCGGCAAGGTTCGGCGACAATGTTGCGGCATCGATAGTCAGAGCTTGAACCCCAAAAGGGGATTGTAAATTAACCTGGGAAGGATGGGCAGTTCCATTTGGACCAATCAGCGGTCGAGAACCAACGTGTAATCCATGGACATGCACGCTTGATGGTTGAGGAACCCGTGATGTTTGACCCCATCCATGAGTCTACTTTTCAAGGTATACGTGTTCGATCTGCAGGAAGTCCTTTAATCCTAAGGATAATTTACGGCGACATCAACGGTCGGTACATAAGGCACCCAGCCATGAATGCCAGCATTGCAGTCGAGTCTTCAGACTCCACAGTCAGTTGATCCCCATCAATCCGAAAGACGTCCACCGTTTGTGTTCCATCCTTCATCATGACTTATACTTATTCTGAGGGTCGGCTTCTGATTGGACAAGAGCAGTCTGAGATCAGCACAATGAACTTCTGAATACACGGGCAATAGCATAAGTGAATTGTAAACACGCCCATAGCGATTCCCCCAGCGTGGATGTGCTGTGATGGAGGAGCTAATACAAGGATTGACCTGTAATCTTTGTTGTTGTTGTTGCTCTCTTTTTTTTTGGACTAACCAATCAATATAGTACTTATCACAGACTACACACTTAGAGCTAAGTGTAACATGGTCTAACACGTCCCACTGGACCCCCATACCTCCATTCCTACGGTTGCAGAGCCATGACGGAGACCCATCCCTATGCGACTCGCATTTTAAAGCATGCGACCGTGGTTAATTCACTCATGGGTTACCGAGCAGTAGTTCGGTCCATGTTTGGAGATGGCGACGACAACGAGGGGCGACGCCAGATCCAGAAAGAGTTCACAGAAGCGATTCTGGACAGAGTGGACTCGATGGCGAGGTGTGCTGTCACCCACCACTACTGGGCTATGACAGCTATCCTTGATGCTCGGGCTATGGACCACGAGCGCTCACGCCGGAACCAGCGACGTCTCGTTGGTCTCACAATGGTCTTTGTCCTATTGACCCTGACGCTGTGGCAATGACAGTTTCGTCTTACAGCGACAGAAAAGGACGGCTCTTCAGAGCCTCCATATCTTCCGAAAGAGAGACGGCTAACTAAGCACAATGTTCACACGCACACACACACACGCGCACGGACGCACAGGAGATTTTCCAATGGGCGAAGTGAGAGCTTGCCATCGAAGGCCGTTTTTAGCTCATCTGGGCCGAAGGCCCGATGGGCTTATGTCATGGCCTGACTATCCGTCGCCCGTCGTCCGTCGTGCGTCGTCCGTTGTCCGTCGTGCGTCGTCCGTAAACATCTTCTTCTCTGAAACCGCTTGGCCGATTAAGCTGAAACTTGGCATGCATGTTCCCCCCAATGAGTACACCAGAATTTGTTCATGCCATCGAAGGCCGTTTTTTCCTTGTATGGAAAAATATGGTTGCAATTATCTCGAAAGAGAGACTTTTAACATATGTACAGACGGCTGAATGAATAAGAATCATATTAGGTCACACCGAGCAAAGGTGGAACTTTCTGAAAACGGTGATTTCTGATTGGACAAGAGCAGGCGAGAATACATCTAACGGGCAAGAACGAGTATGACAGGATCAAATGGTGGCCTCTGATTGGACAAGAGTCTTCTCGAATTGAAAACATACCCAAAACGGCTCCCTCAGCGTGGGTATGATGTAACATTGGGGAGAATAAATTATATGAAAAAACTTGTTGTTGTTGCTTTACTTACTACACCCAACTGTGCATGCGCAGATTGACGCGACTTGCAAATAAAAAACACGCCATTCTGACTCTACCTCACAAAAGCTTCACTTTGACACCTTCCACAACCCATTTGGACCACTAGTGGTTCATATCGGCCCCAAAATGTCCATTTCCATACTACGGCCTGCCTGCGCATGCGTAGAATGACGATATTCCTACCCCACATTGACCCAGCCGGCTGTTCCCTCACGTGTGCTTCACACTGATACCTCACTCGACTCCAACGAACCAATAGTGGTCCATCTAAACCCCAAAATGTCTATTTCCATTCCCTTTTCCCACAATTCCCTCTCTGCGCATGCGCAGAATGTTGAACACGAACGACACACTTGTCCAGGTGGATGCTCCTTCACGAATGCTTCACAACGATACCTCATAAGACTTCATCGGCCCACTAGGAGCTCACCTCGACCCCAAAACGTCTATTTCCATACCCTTTTCCCACAATTCCCGGTCTGCGCATGCGCAGAATGTCGAACACGGACGACACACTAGTCCAGGCGGATGCTCCCTCACGACTGCTTTACATTGATACCTCACTCAACTCCATTGGACCATTAGTGGTCCACCTAGACCCCAAAACGTCTATTTCCATACACTTTATCTACTGCGCATGCGCAGAATGACGCCAGTTCAACGTCAAACTAGTCCAGGCGGATTCCCCCTCATGTATCCTTCACAACGATACCCTCACTCGATCCCATCGGACGACCACGGGCCCAAATAGACCATTCCAATGTCCTTTTCCCACAATTCCCTGTCTGCGCGAGACACTAGACCAGGCGGATGCCCCTCACATATGCTTCACATTGATACCTCGTACGACTCCATAGGACCACTAGTGGCCCACCAATACCCCAAAACGTCTATTTCCATACCCTTTGTCTACTGCGCATGTGCAGAATGACGATATTCCAACCCACAGCCACCCCATCAGATGCCCCCTTACATATGCTTCACAGTCATACCTCACTCGACTCCATCGGCCCATTAGGGGCTCCCCTAGATCCCAAAACGTCTACCCTTTGTCTACCGCGCATGCGCAGAATGACGATATTCCAACCCCACACCCCCCCCTCCATCGGATGCCCCCTCACATATGCTTCACATTGATACCTCACTAAACTCCATCAGACCATTAGTGGCTCCCCTTGACCCCAAAACGTTTATTTCCATAGCCTTTGTCCACCGCGCATGCGCAGAATGACGATATTTCAACCCCACACCCAGTCCATCAGATGCCCCTTCACGAATGCTTCACATGGATACCTCATACGACCCGATCGGACCATCCATACCCCATACAGGCATTTTCTCGTATAGATTTAACATGCAAATGTTCGAATCAGGGGAGATAACCCGGAATATGCCAAAAATCATCCCGGGCAACAAGAGTTATCTCCCCATTGGAACTCTACTGTGTTGGAGGTAGTTTTTGGTCTCTTGAGAAACAGCGCCACCTGTCGCCACCAAGAGTTACCTCCCTGGATAATACTACTTTAAATCCGTAGACACTACTATACTGCCATTTTCATGAAAATGTACAAGTAACGTAAAGACAAATCTAAAATTCAATTTGTTCAGTTTGGCTACCAAATGTAATTATTCAAGACCTTGTAGGCCACAAAGACTGTTTTCCTATCAGCCAACCTAGTCACTGTACTTAACCCCCGAAAATGGCTAGAAAAGTTTTTCCCATTCTAGCCCATGTTATTTTCAGGTGGCAACGGAAAAGACAAATTTGTAACGGTAAAGACATTGAATTCAAGACCATTTTCTTTTAACTAACCAGTTAGTTTAATTTCTTAATGAAAGTCAAGCTGCCTTTTGCTAAACATTCTTTTGCCGTATTTTAGGTTCCAAGAAAATTTATAATCAGAATGTCACTACAATTTTCTAAACAACTGTGTTACTTGGCCAAGATTTTTTGTCTTTACCATTATATTCTTGTCTTTACCGTTATGGCATTTATAAAGGTAAGGACAAGTTTGAGTAACGGTAATGACAGATTATGTCACCATGGGGCAGGCTGAACTGGATTAGTGTGTCTTTCTTGGTGAATTTTTCTTGATATACCAGATTTCTTGTGCTTTGTTTGGTAACAATCATAAATAATGATGTAACTCAGTAACGGTAAAGACAGACAATAAATGTGACACATATTTTTTTCAAATTTGTAGAAAACATGCTCTGTTGCCACAAGGCTGGATGGAAAATGGCTGCCCACATGCCGTTACATTTAACAATGACAGTGGTGCCCTCTTAGTTCAATCTTGAACGTCGCTCGACTGGGGTTACTAAGTAAGCAAGTAAGCCCAGTCGAGCGACGTTCAAGATTGAACTAGTGCCCGCTATATGACATTCCTTGTGCTAAATTTCTCTAAAAACTATCCTGGTATAACGGTAAAGACAGTTGAATAAATCCAATCTCTTTGTAATATTTTTCATATATCAAGATATGTGAAATGAACAGGACTTTATATTCTCATATGTTTTACATGGTATCCAACAGTAAGATTATTTTTATTAAATACTGTGTTCAAAAATTATCAACTTTTAAACTGCATTTACAATGGTAACGGTATTTAAATTTATTTTTAGATTTGAAAATTCAATCTTTTAAAGCAGTTATCTTTGCCAAAATAGACATTTAACATACATTAAAGATGGCCGCCAAGGTTTCCACAAACTCAGGGAAACTGGTTTGGTCATTCTTTTGAAGTTTCTTGATGCATCGATGATCGATACCAAGTTTCACACTGAACAGCAAAATCGTACCCGAGATACACAAGATTAATGGTTTTGCATAAATTAAAGCCAAAGTTTCCCACCAATCGGGTCCAGATTCAATAGGGTTCGGGGTCACGAGCATATGGATGTGCACAGCAAGCCTGGTATGCCTAGGGTAAGTCGTTCTAACGAGATCTTGGTGAAGAGAAAGGTGTGACGGACGGACGGACAGACGGACGTACATGTTGACACTATACAGGATTAAAAAGGGAAATTCGCTGTTATGCTGAGTAAAAAGGAGCGAGTCTTATCATGAAGGCCCTAGTGTCTTCGAAACACCAAATACCACGTGTTACTGCATAAGCAAGAGTTACAATTGTTGGATTGTGCGGGGGTCCATTGTATATCTAGAATGCCATCTCTATGAACACGTATGTACCAGCTCGCTCGTGACTGCTTACATGAAAGCATGACCCAAATTTTGGAGTCCTAATAGGAGATAAGATTTTAAAACTGGTTCTTCTAAAAAGTTCAGTAAGGCCAATCATTTTTGAGGATTTCAGGGCAGCTTGACTGTTCAGAGATGTAGTCTTTCACATGCGGTTGCATATCTGTATATAATATAGTCTACATCTTAGGAACCAGACTCATCCCAAGTGGACTTGATCTAAACCTTTGTTTTTACATATATGGTTACTATTTTAGTTAACCAACATAAATCATTCAGACATGGCACAGGACTATACACTCCAAGCTAAAAACAGCACACTCTAGCCAGACCATATTTCATGCAGGAATTACCAGACAAGGGGCACATAGTTTTGTTAGCGTGCTTAGCAGTTCCATCTCACATCCGGCATAGTACTGCGCGCGGTATGCTCGTCACTTCGAGTTAACCTATCCAGAAATGTGGATCGAACAGAAACCTGTTCAATGATCACTGAAATTTGGCGGTCAAAAAAGTTCTCTTGAAAACTTTTAGTTTCGATAATCAGAGTACATCAGTTTTGTTTGAGTACAACAAGGTCGTAGTGTTTCTATCAATAGAACATTGTAGAAAGACCTGAAAAGGATGTGGTAGAAAATAAGGCAGCTCAGACGATATAAAAATGAGAAACGATCGTTTATTCATATACGATAGAGAATATACAGTGATGGGTATAGATTATCATGATTATAGAGGACATCAAATATATGCTCACAAAATCTAAATCATTGTTGGGGGATATAAACTGGACAAAAGTAAAGCAAGGCTAGAATATACAAATACATCTTATAGCGGTTCATCGGTAAATATATCAGCAAAAATATTCTGGTAAAATCAGGGGACAACTGATGAAACAAGCTGCCACTTTAGTCTGTTCCTATCAAATTCCTATTACAATGTATATGTAGTGGCCTATTCATCGTGTAAGGAAAACACAATAGGCGACTACATGTAGGAAACCTTGTCAAACGTGGAAAAGCTACCCGACAAGTTGTATTGTACACACAGTGTTTCCAGTTTGAAGATCCTCACATGATGAACTTCCCCATGTAGTAGTGTATAGACCAATGAACCAATGGATGAGTTCCCATGTTTCATCAACATCTTAATAGCAAAACAGCTTAAATCTACCAGTTGTGTAAGACTCTTTCAACTGATCAATATTTCTTAAAAATCTACACAATCAGCGTCCTGTAATACATTATTGAACCAGAAAACGAAGAAACATGAAAATAATTACTGTAGCCAAATTCACAGCTCCTAGCAACAAATGCCAGGTACATGTGTTAATGGGTATAATTTCTGAACCAAAACCCACAAGAGATTTAATTTTTTTCATGCAATAACAGTTACATGCTTCAGTGTACTACTCTGCCAATCACCACTGCATACTGGCTTGACCCATCTCTGACATTTCCTCAACTCTGGTTGGAAAAAATATGCACAACCACAACAAATAATTGGGTTTCTCGTTAGCCAGTCTACATGCACTGTGAAAGCAATGTACTATTGACAAATCAATGGCATATTGTTGATCAAACGTGGAACCATCCTGGCCATCAAGCACTTCTATCGGGCAACTCTTCCAACTAGAGTTCCAACTGTATGGACGTAATTGAATGAAAACTATATATACACACTACACTCCAGAAATACATGTTATTGATATACTGTATGGAAAACGGGAAAATATCACAAATACATACTCCGCATCATACTATCTTGTATCCTACTATATACATACTGTATTGATCTAGCAAACTGTGAACCCTCCTAACAGCTCACAGCGAAGACAACATGGAAATGTTTATGATGGAATTAAGCTTTTAAAAATGATGTTAACAGTACAGAGTGAATGTCTTCTTGCAACTGTGAAAAATGAAAAATGGGTATTTTTGTCCAATAGAAATACAAAATACAATATTCCTTAGTTGGCAAAAAATAAAGGAAATATAGGCCCTAACTTAGGCCCAGTAAATCAATACTCTCTTCATAACGTCAGTCAACCTCTTGATCAACACCTGGTGTGAAAGAAACCTGTCTGTCCCAGATAATATATTCCGAGACATTTTCGGCGATATTTCGGAGACAATTTATCGTACAGCATTGAAACGTCACACGGTATATCAACTAAATAATACTAAGTTTTCCCCCATATTTCATTGGGAATTGACGAAAATCACCAACACCTACCATGTTATTTTGGGGCTATGGTGATGATCTGCCAATGTTATAACATGCTGGCTTGACGTCATGACGTCAAAAAATAACCTACAAATCGCCCATCTAATTCTTGTTTTCACGATTTGTTTGAGAACTAGGACAAGGATTTTCCTGATACTTTGGAATGAAATTGGTACTTTTTAGTTTATCTCCTGTGTGAAGTTTCAATATCCTCCAATTAATTGTCTCCAAAATATCGCCGAAAACGTCTCGGATATATTATCTGGGACAGATCATGCACCAAGCAGGTTAGTGTTTTTCTATGTTGATCATATTTATGTGGAAACCATCTGTGGGTCAAACCCAATTTAGTTTTTGTTTCATGGGTGTGGGTTTTTTTTCAAGGTTTGAGGCGACAATAAAAATAAAACTCAACATTTGAAGTTCACCCATTTCATCCTGCAGGTACATGTGGCTCTGTCCATAGTATCAAATTAGTATTTTCGCCAATCTTCATAAATAAACAAATAAAATCTGCACGTAAAACAAAGCATACAAATATGACTGGAGTGGCCATATGCCAGTTCAGAATTCTGGGTGAATATCTATCAGAATGACAGATGACAGTAGAAAGGAAGGACGGACAGTCTTTGGTATAAAGAGAATGTATTAGGCCTTGTAACCACATTATTCAAATATTGCTCTTTGCAAATGGCTTTCAATACTGTTTTGCTTTTATTCTGCATTTCCAGACTGGTGCCAAACACATGATGGTCTGAAGTTAATGATTGAGTGAATACGATTTAATGTCGCTTTCAACACTATTTCAGTCATATCACGACATTGGTTCCTATTCCTTTTCACACCCGGAAACCACACGGGTAGGGTCCTATTCCTTTTAACACCCGGGATCCCCACGGGTGCCCCAGTTAGTCGCCTTTTACGACAAGCTCTCCGAGGAGCTGAGACCTATTCTTACCATGACCTGCAATGTGCACGACACCCCTGGTCAATCCCCGAGAGCCTCACTGGGCAAGTTAATGGGTCTTAATATGAGTTATGTGGACTAAACCCTTTCAAAATTCAGTATGTACATGTATAAAAATAGGAATTGTATTATGAGGAATGTATCAATTATATGATCAACTGAAAACAGTACAGCTGGCTGTGTTTTAAGATGGATATATGTACACTGTAAAAAAGTTGTTGTAAGAAGGTTATGTACAGTATAAAAATTATTTCTAAAACATTAATGTTAGTCATTACTTTACAATTTGCAAAAATTTATCAATTAAAATGGAATGCAACAATAGGTGATAGTCATCGCACCAAAGCATCCCAATGTTATATAGAGATTATTTGCAACTACACATATTTGAAACATATACAACTATTATATCAAGGACATTAAAGGTTCTCATTAAAATATTTCAAACACGATACAAAATTATAACAATTTAATATGAAATTTAACGAGTGGAAAATAATAAAAAAATTGTGCTCCAGGGTTTTTTTTTAGGCAGTTTTTCATCGTGGTATTCCCGATGAAAACGAATTTGAATTGAGTTCTTGCGATTTTTTCAAAATTGAGTTTTGTGCTAGAAATTGAGTTTTCTGGGTTTTGGGGGGAAGTGCGCGCCGTAGCCGTGGAAAAAATCGAGTTTTCTTCATACAAGATTGAGTTTATGTAACACAGGGGCGAACAAAAATGTTCCGATCATGGGAAATTTCTCGCGACCGAAAGTTCACAATACAAGGTGGTTGTTGTTGTTCGTATCACCTTCGTCTCTATGTCCGTATGAGAGCCCACTCTTCACGTCATCTCTGCCACTTGCCGGGTTTCCGTATGTTTGTTTAGCTGCAGACACCGCGTATCGTCATGGGATATCCAGTGAAAATGGAACAAGCTCAAGGATCTTTCGCGGGGATTATTTTTCTTGTTGTTGACTACAGCGCCTCTACAATGTAATAATATCACGACATAACGTTTTCCGTTGATTTATCTTATCTCATGACAACGGAGACAATTCGCTGTCGAGTACCGCCAGATACAATTTCAGCGCCATTTTCTTTACCTCAACACGTGGCAGACGATTGACAAACGTAAGCGAGAAAATCTCAAGAACACAAATGAAAAATATATTTGTCATACTCTGAAAATTTTTCAACTTCTTTGATCTGTTGGAACTCTGTTTGAACGCGTATAATACCTGCCTCACGTCGAAGTGAAGTGCTTCGCCCTGTGTTGGCCTGTGTTTTGTAGTGCAAAACAAGCAACATGCAACCTCTGCTCTTGTTACGGTAAATTGAGAATTTATCGTTTAGACTTCAAAACTAACGAATAAATTATTGTAATACACGAATGCTTGGGAGGCATTTCTGTAAAAATCGTTCATCATGCTTTATTTCTGCCTCGAAATTAACACATTATTACTCCTGTGACAGTGTCACTTGTTTTTCTACCATGATAATGAAGTCAGTTTGAAAGTACTGACAAATAAATATAAAACGGCATATTGGAAGGTGAGAATAAATTTTATAAATTCAATGCACTTACAATGGAAAACGAACTTGGTTCCGTGGTGTGTCGTTTCAATTCATGCTACAAAATTCGCAGGGCTAAAATCAAAGGAGGGGGGGGGGGGGCTGAGTGTGGATCATGAGATGTATGTGATCGCAGTGCTCCCATCACCATTCAACGGAGGTCGTTCAATGAAACATTGACCTTGGCTTAAGAGTAAAATAATAAAAAAATAAAGATAAAACAAGAGCAAGTTGTTTTCTCAGCAAATATGGGGCATTCATGTCTTGTAACAATTTGTTTTTTACCTGTCTCCACCAAGCATGACAGTTTCAATACTTATGCCAATTTAATACAAGAATTTTTTACATTCTACGATTAAAACAAAATAAAAATTGAGTTTTATAATTTTTTAGATGAAAAAGGCAAAAAATTGAGTTTTAGTGACATTGATAAAATTGAGGTTTACGATATTTGAAATTGAGTAGATGAACAAATTTTGCCTAAAAAAACACCTGTGCTCATACATATGGAGGGCGACTTTCTAATCTTAGTCTGACAGGTTATCAGTTCATCAGAATGGCACACTCCAGTACTAGTAAAATTATCTATTAGGATTACATAACAACCCCATTGCTCCAACTCTGAAGATTTCCAGCTGACATGAAATGGACAATAAACAGTGGGCAATTCTCTTATTACACATGTGACATTAGAAGACATTTTTGGGGGTTCTTTGTCCTGTGTAATCCAACTGATGGTGTGTGGACAATGTTCGCACATCAGCTTTGAAACTTTACTGAACAGTGAAGTAAAAACTATAACTGACAAGTTCACACCATATCATTTTCTTTTCGATACAAATGAATTTATGTGTGCGAATAATAAGTTGCATAACACAGGCCAGAGAACATCCAAAAATCTCTCGGAATGTCACACAAGCCAGTATACAATGGTCCAGTGCATTTTATTATACATTTTCTCAACCTCTCCTAAGGATAACGGGAAAGCAGTTAATCTTCATAATTATTCTTCTCATAAATTATGATGGTGAGCTGTACATGTAGCAATAGTATTGATACTTTCGGACCTTGATATACGGTAATTCCCCTAATAATTCGATCACCGGAAGTGCAGCAAAAATGGCTTTTATAATGGAAATATTCTTGATGGCACCAGCTACAAAGCACCCCATTTTGTCATTATAGGAGTTTTCTTCAATTTGAATGAAGGATGGGAACGTTACTTTTTCTCTGTATTTGAATAACAGAGTTTAAATGTGAACTGCCTGTGATTGAATTATTAGGGGAATTACCGTAATCAGGACATAATGTCCTCTTCAGCCTAATTCATGTAATTACTGTTAACTATATATTCAGGCTATTCTGGTCAATTAAGGATCATTATCCATTACCCTGTGAAAACTTCACTGAGCACCTGGAAAAAGCCTAGAACAGTAAAAGACAGACAGAGGATACACATATTGCCATATAGGCTACAATAATGAGCCATAAATAGACTGATTCTGACAGCAATAATGAAAATAGGCATGAGGAGTTTAAGCGAATGGATTTTAGGAAATTACAATGATTATCAGTACATATATGGTTAGTGTTAAATATCATCTACTATATTTCACATGTTGTACAGTAGTTTAGTACCACTCTAAAACTACTTTAAATGTATAAATTTAGTTTACCCCTACATTGTGGTTCAGATATAAGCTTGTAAGTACCCAACTGATACTCCTCAATGTTATCATACCCCATACTGCCCATGCATCATTTGTGACAATTCTTTTTTAATACAAGAACCCAGAAACATATTCACCAAGTGAATAAACTGGATACTGAGAATATGTCCATCCAGTTCTACAAAAACTTAATCGGTCGATTCAAAATTGACTTGTAGAGGATTTTGGAGGACACCCAGCAGCCAACTGTTTAACAATTTTAAACATTCATGATCCAGAAGTCAGTCAAACAGTTAATAGAGGTCCCACGGTTGGTATTGACATTACTGGATCAGCTGACCATGGCTATGTTCACAGGACAACCATATTCACCAAAGTCAGAAGGACAAGTAGTAGTAATGGTGACTCTAGATGACATGCTGCCTTGTCTCCTACTGCTCCAATAGAAGGGCAATCTGGTCCCTGGCATTCATTTGTTTCTGAAATCAGAAGGAACACATATTTTTGAGCAGCCAGTAAATACATGGATCATCATGATTATTCCAGTTACAAACCATCTTACCGCTCTATCGATGTGAGATCAGGGTGCTAATACACCCAGGGGTCGAAAATCACGCTTGCCATGTCGCCAACGGCGAATAGAAATGAGAACTCGGCGAATAAAAATTCCCTCTAGTCGCATATATGGCGACAGGAAAATTCTAGTTGTTGCCAAAATGTCGATTAAATTGTTGTCCTCCAGTATCATTTATCGCCACCTGTTCAGTGCTATGTGTCCTTTCGTACTTATACCGGCCAAAACCGGCCGGCACTGTATATACCCATAATGGCCAAAACCGGCCGCAATTGACCACCATGTGAAAAAATCGTCGCACAGTAAAATGTTCGTCAAGTGAGAGGTCTTCGATAGTCCACATCGTTCGACAAGGAAATAGGCGACAATATATACATTCAAATTTTATTGTAAATCATGTAATAAACGTATAACAAGTTTATTTTATTGAACACGTACATGTACCTTCCTAGTGGTGAAAATTGAGAAAATCGGCAAAGAATTTGCAGTTTTTTGACCATTTTCAATGCAATTTAAATCCCATTTCCTGCGGTAGAATGTGGGAGATATTGGTCTCATTTTAAAGGTCATTTTCGACCTATGATGAGTGATTTAACAAATAACCGACAATAACGAAGGATTTGTTTGGATAGAGATGTCATCATTGTTCGATACCGAGATCAAATTGACCTCGCCCGGGCTCTATTAGTATCGCAAAGCTGATTAGTTTAGAATGCGGTCATCGTGTGAGACAATGGCAGCGATTGGCCGGATGTCTGTCTGTCTGTCGGTGTTCAGCGCCGAGTGAATTAGTCGGAAAGAAAATGGCTCAGTTGGAAACTTTAGCTAGCCGACTGTTGGGTTTACAATAGAAATAAAGGGTTCCTTGGATTTATTTGTCAGATTTAAACCCACAGTTATGATGTACTGGTATTTTAGCACGATCGTCCGGTTGAAATGAGCGAACGTGATGAGATTTTTGTATGGAAACTCATTTGGCTGGGACATGGACGCTACTACAAGCATTCTTGCTCTACCAACAGTCAGTGAAATAGCACAGCTGAAGAAATAGCTCAACCTTCGGCGAGTGAGCCGAAGTGAAAAAATTATCTCCTCGCCAACTTGGCGAATAATTTGTTATGTCTGGTTGCCAAATGGCTAAGGAAAAAAAATCCAAATTTTGACAACGGACACCACGTGCTGCATTACTCGGTCTCATCTATGTCAGTACCAGTATACCAAGGCTTTCATTCCTACACCAGTCAGGGGAGCAACTTACACACGTTATAAATTATAACCTCTACAAGCAGCCAAATGTATATCAAAATCTTCACTGTTAACTGGTTCGCTGCGGGCGGCCACTCACGGGGCCCCCCGTGTAAACTGCAGTAGGCCACGGTCTAGGGCCCGAGCATGTTTGTCTATGCGAGTACGGCGAAGTACAATCGATATTTTCAAATTTACCATGCATGAAACCTAATACAGACCATACATATATTGTTAGCTAAGTCTGTCTTGATTTCCTGGATGTAAACTTCATATTCTGTCTCAGAATAACGAAGTCGGGAGGAATAAAAATAAAAAATAATATAAAATACCGCGATTTTCCATAAAACATTGTCGAGAAGACGCTCGGAAAATATAAAATACTTACAGAAAACCCCTTCAAAATATATGATTCTTTGGTATAGTTGAAGTACAGAAGCTCAGTTTATATTTCCATAGTGCGGATTACAATGAAATCATCGCAACAAACTTTATTTTTACATTTCTGTCAACCTAAACGCCACGTAATTCTTGGCGATGACAGAAAAATGGCGTCTTCCCTAGATCAGCTTGACCCAGTTGAAGGGCTCTGGCCAATGATCGCTTCGATGTAGGTCATGAGACCACGCTCATCCAATCAAGGTAACCGATATCTCGATCGGATGCTAGCGTTACTAGAGAAACAGGAAAACACCTCTTGCATATTTTCGATGTTATCGTCTGTTTGATTGGCCATCGGACGAATTCAAGGCTCTAATCAGAAACTATAAGGAATTCCCTTTCCAATGAGACGTCACACGCTACCAATGGCGGATGAAAAGTTGGGAAAATCCTGGGAAAAAGGCAGCTGAAAAACCAAGATTTTCCGCTGTAATTCCTCATAATTCGCCATTTCTGACCGCAATTATACCAAAAATACTGCAGTCTCTTCTAATAAATTTTACTTACGCTGACAATTTTATATATTTCGGCATAAAATGAAATCAAATAAACGTTGACCGAACTATTATGGACCAGCTGCTACGTGAGGCAAATCTTGGCACACATGTATGAATGATATTTTTGCTCGTGAAACCATAAAGAAGTATCCAGCAGCCAACCAGTTAACAAAATAATGATATTTTGACCAGTAGTGAAGTCACAGAGTGTAATGATTACTGTTTAATTCATTCAATACAGCCCATTACTGTGTTTAACAAACTTCAAGCCTTCAACATGTTCAAGAGCATGCAATACATTCATAAAACGAACATGATACATTAAGCATGTTAAGGTGGCTCGTCAGTATTGGTACATGTAACTGCACCTGCTCCTGTGTGAGTGAATATATAGGCATTAATTACCACACTTTGTCCGAAACTGGTTTGTGTATTCTGAATACAAAATCTCTTCAAACTTACCAAATAAATCCTAATTTATGCATAGAATTTATTATAATCTGTGACACTTATGAAAAGAACATTCAATATGTGTAAAAATGTGTCTTATCAGTTTTGCAATATGCTGCAAGCAGGTCTCAAAAGTTAACCCTATCGTCTGCAGATTGACAGCTCTCAGACCCTGACTGACATATCAACAAGGCTCTGTTTACAGTTTTATTCCGAAAAGAGAAATCGCATGTCTTTTACAAGTTACTGTAAGAGAATGAGGAGAGCGCTGTATCTAAAGGGAAAGTACTACAGTTCATACTGTAAATAATTACAGCCAAATCGTTATATGGAAAAGTTGATATTGCAGGGACAATGTCTCGTACAAGTTTTGTGATGGTTTTATCAGACTGAAATTTCAGTAATCATGGTTATGATATCTTGCAGTTTATTATTTCCCTGCAAAGTAACTGTCCAGTTATCTTCCTCAGAAGTTCATTAAATGTGTGTCACCTAGCTTACTTTAATTTACATGTACAGTATGACCAGCAACTAAAGTCCCAAATTCGCATACTGTACGCGTACGATTCCCGTTAGCTCACGCACTGCTTTCGCATATCTTTCGCATATGCTTACGCGAAAGCTCGACGTCAAGAAATTGAGTGGTTTCGTGTCATAGTTTCAAGTCTCTCTATCTTTCCCGAAAGCTGTCTCTTTCGCGAAAGATGTATCACTAGTCAATAAAACGTCGTGAAATGTTGCCGTTTTGTGTAATTAAAGGTTTATGGGTTTGTCTGTGTTGATTTGTTTGCATCCAAGTTAAATTATGTCAAAAAAATCGAGCATAGAGGTCCATGTCCCCCGCTAGCAGCACCAGTTATGGTGGATTACATCCACCATAACTGGCGCTGCTGCTGCGGGGGCCATGGACCTCTATGGTCAATTTTTTTTGGTCGATGACATCTTATATCATTGATGAAGAGTATGATTTGAAAATGGACATATCGCTGATGAGCTTAACATAATCTAATACAGCGGATGGCACCCATATTGGATAATGCACATCCATAAAACATAATACCAACTGTCCTCTCACCAATGTCCATGCACTCCCCAAGTTTGAAGTAGATTGGTTGAATCGTTCTAGAGTTATTGTCCAGACAAGATCTAAATGCTGAAAATCTAAGATGATTGATGGTGGCCATCTTGGATTACACAAGTAACTGAAAAGCAATGACAACTGTCCTCTCACCGATGTCAAGCCAAACTGCAAGTTTGAAGTCGATCAGTTGAATTATTCTAGAGTTGTTGTCCAGACAAGATGCAACTGCTTAAAATGCAACATAATCCAATATTGCTGGTAGATGGCAGCCAAATTGGATTATGCTCGTTCATGAAACACAATCCTAACCGGGATCTCACCAAGGTCAAGGGACTCCCCAAGTTTGAAGTAGATCAGTTGAATCGTACTTCAGCTATTGTCCGGACAAGATCCAACTGCTTATAATCCAATATGGCTGACGGCGGCCATATTAGATCACGCACATTGCTGAAAATCCCAACCGTCCTCTCACCAAAGTCAAGGCACACCCCAAGTTTGAAGTTGATCGGCTAAATCGTTCACGAGTTATTGTCCGGACAAGAAAATCTAAGATCCAACTGCTTATAATCCAATATGGATTATGCACATTGCTGAAAAACAATCCCAACTGTCCTCTCACCGATGTCAAGGCACTCCCCAAGTTTGAAGTAGATCAGTTGAATCATACTCCAGTTATTGTCCGGACAAGATCAAACTGCTTAAAATCCAATGAAATCCAATATGGCTGATGGTGGCCATATTGGATTAAGCACGTCCTTGAAAAACAATCCTAATCCTCCTCTCAACAATGTCAAGGCACTCCCCACATACATGTATGAAGTAGATCGGTTAAATCATTCTCGAGTTATTGTCCGGACAAGATCCAACTGCTTATAATCCAATATGGCTGACGGCGGCCATATTAGATTACGCACATTGCTGAAAAACAATCCAAACCGTCCTCTCACCAATGTCAAGGCACACCCCAAGTTTGAAGTTGATCGGTTAATTCACGAGTTATTGTCTGGACAAGAAAATCTAAGATCCAACTGCTTATAATCCAATATGGCTGACGGCGGCCATATTAGATTATGCACATTGCTGAAAAACAATCCCAACCGTCCTCTCACCGATGCCAAGGCACTCCCCAAGTTCGAAGTAGATCAGTTGAATCGTACTCCAGTTATTGTCCGGACAAGATCAAACTGCTTAAAATCCAATGAAATCCAATATGGCTGATGGTGGCCGTATTGGATTAAGCACGTCCTTGAAAAACAATCCTAATCCTCCTCTCAACAATGTCAAGGCACTCCCCATATATGAAGTAGATAGGTTGAATCATTCTCGAGTTATTGTCCGGACAAGATCCAACTGCTTATAATCCAATATGGCTGACGGCGGCCATATTAGATTACGCACATTGCTGAAAAACAACCCCAACCGTCCTCTCATCAATGTCAAGGCACACCCCAAGTTTGAAGTTGATCGGTTAAATCGTTCACGAGTTATTGTCCGGACAAGAAACTCTAAGATCCAACTGCTTATAATCCAATATGGCTGACGGCGGCCATATTGGATTACGCCAGTGTTGAAAAACAATCCCAACCATCCTCTCACCAATGTCAAGGCACACTCCAAGTTTAAAGTTGATCGGTTAAATCGTTCACGAGTTATTGTCCGGACAAGAAAATCTAAGATCCAACTGCTTATAATCCAAAATGGCTGACAACGGCCATATTGGATTACGCACATTGCTGAAAAACAATCCCAACCGTCCTCTCGCCAATGTCAAGGCACACCCCAAGTTTGAAGTTGATCGGTTAAATCGTTCACGAGTTATTGTCCGACAAGAAAATCTTACGGAATTACGGACACCGGTGTTTCTAAGTCCCTCTCTACTAAGTAGCGGGGGACAACAAAGGAAGAAAGGAAGAAAAAAAACCAGGAAGCAAAACGAGCAGAGAAGAAAATGTCTCGTATCTTTGCCAGTTGTCGTTTAATACAAGCAAGTATCCTTATCACCGCCTGCGCATACCAGTAAGAATAAAATCGCAATCTATCCGTGAATGAACCAAAAGATTGGCGCCTATTTGGACCAAAAACCATCAACAAGACAATTTAGCAATCTCAAATAATTTTCACACAGAAACCCTGGAAATAAAGGTATAAAATTTAACCTTTCACAATGAACATTCGTAGTGCCTTCTTTCATAATTGTCCAGTAAAAGTTGTACTTAGCACAGGTACCAGTAGTTCATTCACCATCAGATATTCGTAGGGCAGTTGTGTTATCCATTTGAATAAGTCGTCTACTTTAAACCTTGTAAACCAATCAACGATTGTTGGCATAAACTCAATGACATCGGGTGAGATTACAACGCGTTGAAGTCACCGTGAGCAAAGGTCAAAGAGGGCGTATAAGGTGATAAAAGGAGTGTGCAGTTCAACATTCGGTAATTCGGATGGCCATTCGGTAAATATAACCTTAACCCGAAGTCACTCTTTATATGAATTCTCAAATCCCAGGTTTTGCACTGTAATCCAAGATAATCCTTGGATAATATCTTGCTCCAAAAGCAGTGACAAGTGCATTGACTCGTGGGCCACCGCGTGACTTCTGGTTCATTATCCTGGTCTCTTCTTCATCAATTTAACATGAGGAAGTTTAAATGTGATGGTATGGATCAGTTTTTCCCACTGTTCCAATAAAGGACCATTACGCTCACATTTCTGATAATTTTGGCAACTTCAGGTCGGAAATAGTCCAGTTGTCTTTGATTAAAAATATTTCCTAGGTTAAAGAGATAGTAGAGTGACCTAATTAACAAACCAGAACTCGTGAATTGAGCCACGGGTCAGTACACCCTTGCTGTTATCGGGGAAAGATAGTATAGTCTAAGGATTAATTTGAATTATATCCCCTCTCAGACTCTCCCCCTTTCAAGTCCCCCCAAACTTGAAAACTTGTCTATGCCCCTGGCCCATCCAATTACCACCCACCCCGTTTATTGGTCTATTGAACAAAAAAAACAAAAAAATCAAATTTCATGCTGAAAAATAAATCAGATATTTTCTCTAAATCTGAGTGGCCTGCATAAAAAAGAAAATTTTCCAACCTAAATAACCTATCTACCCAAATTTCTATGACAGAGTTCAGTTACATCCAACAAACAATTTTTCAAGATTGGGAATATACATGTTCATGAACTGGATGAAGAATGGAAAACTTTACATGTAAATCTGATGTTGTCTAAGACTATAGGCTTCTCAAAGCATACATGTATGTACATTATCATATAAGCATGATATGTGGGAGGGCAAGAGATCCTTCAAGAATTCAGGTCCCGGGATGATCCTTCAGTGAAATCTTAGGGAAGAGGGAAGATAATATACTCGTGGACAAAAAAAAAATTACAAAACAGAAGTAAGGTTGACCTCACATTGACAAATACATGTATACAGCACAAGGCATGAACATGTCAGTATCAGTAGTAGTAAATGCCGGACAAGACACCAAAACCATGAAATTTCTCAGACTAGGACTGTCAAGCAGCTTGTGGAGTTGCCAATTCACCCTGTGCAGCAGACACCTACATGTAAATGCCCAGTGTTTATGTAAGAATACATATACGGCAAAATGCCAATTTGGTTCCAGGTTGCACCACCTTACCTAGACATATCGAGAGAAAGCGATCCCAAGCGACATCTTCTGGCATGATACCTATACATGCATACTAAATTCGAAAAAAAAACCCCAGTTATGTCATTCTTATTGTCCACAAACAAAATTTAAAGTTCGGCGCCACTTATGGGCATATGAAGATGAAAGAACAAGCAACACTGTGGTAAGGTTATTTGTAAAGAACCTGCTACATCATTCTTATCTTATTGTGATGAAACTAATTAAGAAATAATTGCTCGTTTACTGCGGTAAAACAAGTAAGATAGATCGTCATGTAATAGGATAAGTCTAAGTTTGGTCACAAAGGCCGTAGGCAGAATGGTGGAGATTTTTCGTGCAAAGGAATATATTTTATCAAGTAATTACACGTTAGCACCCCTATACGTGACAAAAAATGTGTTCGTCCATGAATTAATCAAAGCAAATGACACCTGCAAGTCGCAGGGGATGAGTCCACAGTATGGAAGCTCGGGGCATGCTAAAACGCTTGTAATGTTCAAAATGATAAAAACAATAATGTTAACAATTCCCAATAAATTTCAACAATATTCCAACTATAGTGTGAACCTTGGATTTTCAAATACATTACTGTGAACCCGGTACTTCATATACAATGGTCATATCGCAGTACACGGATTACCCTCTGGTAGAGAGCAACTGGGCACGTGAAGAAAATCATGACGTCAAACTTATTAAGTGACATCTATTGTAGATGCCACCTGGGCTTCCTTCCTTATATATAATAATGTTATTTGGTAAAACACATGGAGTGTGGTAGAAATTTTAATTTGGCCTCCAAGTAGGATAGAGGTCATACATTGAACCAATGGGCAGTCACTATTTTGACCCCAACAGTGACAGCCTCTTCACCATAGGTTCAAATGGCTAATTTGCCTATAAGGGATGTTGTAGAAAACAGCAAGTTTCCGGTTTGGGTCGAAGCTGAAATCAATAAATGTCTACCTCTAGACAGGAGCAAAAATGCAAATTTGAAATTGACTGACAAAGGCATTTAAAAGGTATCCAGCGGACAAGATGTTCAAATGAAAGATTTTCATATAGTAGTAGTACAGTATGTAGGTAAACTTTGGTGACAGTCACCAGAATCTAATCAGGTCTTGCAATGTCTACCATGCATCTGCAGGCACAGTTTTAAGCTTGACCGGTCTGATAGTTCTCGAGTTATGTTCCGGACAAGAGCAACTGTTGATGCCAACCACCCGGCAACCCAATCGCCCGGATGGATATGCATGTGCATGGTGATGATAAAACCCCGATGTCTTAATGGCTGCGAGATCAAACTTAATAGCTACCCCATTTTGAGAAGAAAATTGCCTGAACCAACACATTAAATATGTTAGGCGTAACATACATTGTACCTCATTGAATAAGAGGTTATATTTTGTTGGTATATGTACGGTAATACACAAAGTTTTTTTAACTATAACCACATCGTAATTAGAAAGTGGTGTGTTTAGGCATTTACGGTCTGCTGATGAAAAAGTTCAGTTTCTTTGACATTTAATTCTGCAGCTTTTATATACATGTTAAACTTTGTGGTTTCTGTTAATTAAAGTGGAGACGAACACCTCATACACATAGGAATGTATTTCGAATAGAGAACTTAAATTTCGACATGTTGGATGAATAATGTAATCTCTGATCATTGATCATGTTGATGAAGAGAAGTATGCACATGTTATCATATGACAAAACTAGTTGAAATGACAACCACTTCAATTTAACATGTTAAAAATATGTAACATGGGACCAGATAGGAAAATGTAATTTTTTTTATTTATTTTTTTTAGTTTTTGTGCATTGGAAAGAAAATCACAATGCATCTCCAGGAGAGCCAGTCTCAACAGGCTGATCTACATGTACTATCTTAAATTTTGAGATATAATTTTAAAAAAAATCCAATTCTGGTTTAATTCTTCCCTATCATTTTTCCCGATTTTCAGCAATATATCAGTGATAATTTTTCTTGCATCCATGACATCAGTCATATTTCACCTAGCATCTAGCATGTCTAGACCATCTGTATGAACAAAATCAAATGTAATAGTAACTGAGATGCCCCAGTATATCAATACAGTAGGCAGTAAACCACCTCCTTCTCGAGTTGTTTGCAAAGTTACATGTATGTTGATCAACATCTAGACGTCAATAGTCGACTGTTATCGACACCCTATTAGAGAAATATAAAACCTGAGATATTGCAATTTTTATTGCTTTTCTCAAATAGCGTGATTTTTTTTTTTTTTTTTTTTTTTGATGCATTTTTTACAGATTAAAGTGTCACGCCTGTACTGTTTTCTGTGGCAATGAATGCACATCTATATTTACATGTGCATATATATGTATCTGCATGACATTAAACTGACAGGGATTCATGGAAGTAACTTTTACACACAGAATATGGGTTTTAAATTAGCTCAAAACTCAGTTTTGGAGCTGAAAACTGAATATTTTAGATACAAATTTTCAATTTCTCATGCCTTGAAAAAAATGGTATATTAGAATATTTTTTGCTAATGTGGATGTATTTCTGTAGGTAAAATGTACAAAAACTCAATTTTAGATACAAAACTGCCGATAAAAAAAAACTTGGATTAAAAATAAACGTGATATTAAAACTCAATTGCTCGGTTCATAAAATTCTGACTTCTATGAATCCATATCACAGACTGAACAGATCTGAAAGAGACAGAAATGAGGTCTAACATCGCGTTCAGCAATATTTCAGCTACATGTACATAGCTGAACAGATCTGACTCCAAGGAGACTATTCTATACTCCAACCCTCAAAACAACAATCCAATGTTGTCCAATGACGTACACACGTAAGTGTAGCCTACATGTACCATGTATACACAAGCCTGGAAATAAGCACCTGTCATAACTACTTGTCACCCCTATTTTGGAAAATGTTCTGCACCATGACCTCTTTACCTTTGTAAATGGAGATTCAAGCTGGAGTAGTTCATCATGATCTGCAGGGGTGTTTTAAAATTTGGCAGGTACCTATTTCCAGCCTTGATACAGTTATCTCTCTAATAATTTTCAATCACAGGACGTGAAATTTCCCATCATAAAATGTGGGGGAGATGAAATTTATTACAACAGCAGGAAGTTGACAATATGTTTCAAATCATGTACATGTAGAAAATCCATTATTTCTTTGTTATTTCAATGAATTTATAGAGTGGTCATATTTTTTAGAACCTCCGATTGAATTTTGTCCCCAAAACTGCGGGTGATTGCATTTTGATAGGAGGATTGAATTATTAGAGGTTATTACCATACTTACCATTTCTATTCAGTGTTGCTTTTTAAGTTGAGTACATGTAACTGAAATGCGATGCAAGAATATCTGTTGTGTTGTAACACTAACAATTCATGCATGTACTTCCTTGTTCAGCGAATGCACTGCTTCCAGTATAAAACTATCTTCCTGCATCATGCATATTTGCTCAGAAATTGTCATTGACTACCTGGCATACATGTACTCAGTCCGTCACCATGGTGATATTCACCTGTGTTGTATCAATCCTTGGCAAGCGATTGGTCATAAATAGGTGATCATTTGGGTGACAAATTCATGTATTATAGTTGCATCCTGGGAGAAGTGCATTAAAACAGAAGATTTCATGGGGCAAACAATGCACCATCCTCGCCACAATCAGGTTGTGAAATGTTGATTTCTTAGCCACCATACTTTCACGTAGAGGTAGATTTCTTAGCCACTATACTTGTCCCAGCAATTTATGCATGCAAATTAAAATTGAATCCTATCTGCTCCCCCATTTGGATATGTCACTTGTGAGATCTAACGGGCGTTCACTAACGCGATTGTCAACCAGTCTCAAGAACTCTTCATGGTGAATATAACGATAGGGGATAATTGGTTGGCTCAGCAGAATCAGACACCACACTGCCGGTATCTTTTGATGTTGCCGCACTCCCACCAGATTGGCACCATAATGCGGGGTAGAAATATGGATGGGTCCTTGGCATAAACCTTGGATTATACATATAAAGCGGATACGATGAACCTATCCCCCCTCCACGTCTGCAAGTAAAGTAGTTAAAATGCGGCCGTCATGTCATAAGAATATTAAACATTCATGACAGGGTGCTTTGAACACCAAATGCAAAATTTGAAATCAGATCCAACATAGCGACATATACGATTGGGGAGCACTGATAGGATATTAATTTATTAAGATTGGGGTCGGCCTGCATTTATATCAAGTTTCTGCCATTGAGTTGACCAATAACTGTATTGACCTACATGTATATACATGTAGGCGTACCCTTACCAAATTGAGAAAAAAACTTCTTGGAGTGAGTTCCCTTTGCAACGTTTACCGTGTTTGCTCACACCAAACGTCTCTTGTTGAATGACTCTATTCACATATGATATGGCCTACACTTGATGTTTGCTATGTTTCTGTTTGATATTGGCATACTCATACAGGGATATACATGTCCTCACAATGACAGGACTTTTCAAAATGATTTTTTATGTACGTGTATGGAATATTTAATTATTGAGGGAGAGAGCAAATAAGCTGTCAATGGGACAGCGATTATCCGCAATAATGTGACAACACCAAATGCAGCGTTTGAACGCAGTACTATTTCGTCAAAACACGAGGACATCATGGAAGTTGGTGAAAGAAGACAGCAGAATCATAGTGTACATGTATGTGTACACGTAGCGACTGGTTGAATATTAAAAGCCTGGAAAACACGACCAAGTTTTCTTCGACCAATTTTCATGTACATATGTACCTGTGTTAACAAGGTGAATGAGTGAACACAATTTTGACATATTCTCTGATTGTCCTGTATCTTTGATCAAACACGTCTACGAGTTACAAATATTATTTGCTGACAGCCCTCAGTCATACCCATCCACATAGAATGATATCACTGCCTTTCGCAACCAGGAACTACGTACATGTAATTTTCCTATGGCCAGTTACAACGAAAAGCTGGGGCATTCTGAACAATACTGCACATTTTTAGTCACTGTGATAAGGCAAAATGGATAACTGCTATTTGGAGCTTCCAGCCCACAACCTTTTCTGTCAGTCCTCTTCTTTAACGGCACTTATAAACAGAACTTATAAATTTCTTGTGAAAAAAAAATACACAAACATGAGGTGGCGATATACAAGCACCTGCATTTTTTTGCCCATCAGCTGTTCATGTATCAGTCTACATGTGGCCCATTACGCAGTCGAGGCAAAAATAATTCAACAGACTTTGTGGAAAAATCAATACTTCTACAATCAACTACAGGTTTTATCAGGCATATGTCAACATGGTCATGGGACAATATATTAAACTACATGTATCCAATTTTAGTTCTATCAAAGCAGTTTCTAACGCACTATCTGTTTCTGGCATACCGTGAGCATTTTGCCAGCTGTTCTGACTTCTGTGACAGCTTCTCGTGGCTTGCCTGGGTTGCCTCCCCTATCAGTGTCTATCTCACTTCTTCTACCCAACATGTGGAGCTATTAGAGTTATTTCTTCTGTCCGTTCGTTTTCTTTCTCTAGCACAGTTCAAATTTCTTTCCTTCTGTTTCCCTTCACTAGATGTGTTCAATATAAGTTCTAAATCAGAGGCTGAGAGACCTACAAAAGATGGCAAAGAAACAAAACACAAAGATGTACAAATTTGTGAATTGAACAGGTTAATGCAATGTTACAAAAATAGATGGAGAAGGTAAAAACAAAACAAGGAAATGAAAAAAAAAAACAGTTATGTAAACATAACTCAGACAGGAAGCAAAATTCAACTCAACTCAAGATTTGGATACAAAAATTGTATTGTTGTATTGCGGGTAATTTAAATCAAAAGAGTATGTGTCAAGCTGTGACCACAAATTGCTCAAAGATATTGAGACATCTATATTCTTTCACACTTGGGATAAATTACCATTTTGTTTTATATTTCATGTATGTGTAAAGTATACAGTAGTCAGGACAGAACTCCAAATTCAAGACTCAAATTAAAGGATAATTGAAGCTTCAAATGGTGGTTTAAAACTGGAGATCAAAAAGCCATAACATACATGTATGCTGACTCTGTTAATATAGAATTATTATGGAGATAGGTAAGTGACTAAATTGATTCAGCAATATGATGTAAGGTTTTTAATTACAACCGGTTCCATCAATCCAATGATAACCAACTATTTTCAACAAGGCTGAAGAAAAACCATCCCAATGGTTGTGTGGTTATAGGTTAGAGCAAAAACTGAACTGAACTGCTTGGAATTAACGATATCTCCCAACAAACTTGACCCCTATCAGGGAGCTTTTTGAAATTAGGGCAGGAGTTCCTGGACAGGAAAATTGCATGAATGCCGGTGATCCAAATGGGGTACACCATGCCCAGTGTAGTGTTGTGATCAGCATGGAGAAGAGTTCCAATTGGAATGGCCTATGGCATTCTCTCTGTGCCACATGTATTGTATGGCATGCCATATGTCATCCATTCTCTACTGAGTTCGAAAAAGGATGCCAGGAAGTTCATAGGGGTTCCAACTCCGCGCACCATGCCATTCCATTTGGAATGCCTTATGCCAGTTTCCACTATTCCCCAATTTCAATAAGTTACCCAATAATACACTGTATGCTTTATACATGTACACACACAAAGATATAAAGATTAACCTTCACTGCTCAATAAATAACAAATTTGTAAATAGTTGTTTAACTATAATGTCAGCAGGGGGCCCCGTTCTGATTTATTTTGGGGAAATTGTGCCACAAACACATATATGGGTTCTCATGACATGTTATTTCTGGTGTTGCAAGAACATAACCCAAATCACCATTTCAACTGTTTAAGAATGTTTTGTTCTAGACCTGATCTACAGCACCCAATTTTGTTTATAGTATAATAAACGCTTCTACGTTCACAGAATGTTGGTATCAAGGTTTCAAAACGCCTGTAAACTTTGGGTCGCATGACTTCGTCACCGACTCGACGGTTCTGTATTACCAGAAAATTTGAATATATAAATGTCATTCTCTGTCCAACAAATTCAACAGATTTTTTTATCACACAAAATCTTTACTTTTATGGAGAAAACGCCCGACATTCGAATGGATGATGATACTCGGATGACGGTATTTTTTATTATTTTTTTTTGCCAGATGGGATCATCCAGTGATGTGAACAAATTATATTTTAATCAGGGCTTTCTCGGCAGATCTTCCATTTGGAATCATTCCTAGTTCTAGATGCCTGGTCCTTAAAATGATGGATTTCCTCGAAATCACACTACCCTGTGGATAATAACTTGATGAAAATACACATGCGCAAAAATGGCAGTATATGTAAGAGCTTAAGAAGATATTTTCTTTATGAAGTTCCGGAGTTAACTATCGCTCTTAAAGGAGTACTTACATGTACCTTATTTTTGAGTGTGACTATATTTATCAGCAATCGTATTCCAAACCTTATTATATTAAACTTACGGTGATAGAATTCGAAACAAGAGAAATATTGAATATTTTGTTGCTCGCCACGGCGTGACGTTTTTAGATGAGCGGAAGTGAGTGTATACTCATCTAAAAACGTCACAACGTCATGGAGATTTAAGGTTGATCGTGTTGGTCATGCCGATAATTCGTACGAGAAGGAACCCAGTAAATCCACTGACATTCTAGTTGATTTTAGTAGTTGAAGTGTAACCATAAAAATGTTTACGAACTTAGAAGCATCGTCGTTCAACTGAAATCACTGGACAATTGCAGAGGATGCTCTTTTAGTTTAACGCTCAGCTTCAAATGTTGTCCAAATTTAATCGGGCAAGTCTCAGTTGAAAGACTTGGGGAAGAAATTATTCATTTGGTGGAGATAATCTAAACCACTTTCCTTTTAGGAATTATCCCTGTTGGATTTGCCACGCCAGTTTTTTTCTCGAATTGAAACTCTTACTCGGAGTAATTCAAATCTCCATAGTTTGATCGTCCCTGGATCAAGCGTTAATCGTGACATTGTCCTGAATGCGGACGTCATCCCACAGGCAACATGGCGGCGCCCATGTCGACCTCAAAGCGGAAACATGGCTTCACAAATTATAATCAAAATAATAGATTGTCGCCCTCAACGACAGTAAAATTGTTGGTTATATTTCTTTAAGAGTCTAACCTTTGTAATAGGAGCCAGTATAAAATAAGGTAAGTACTCCTTTAAGAAAAGTATTTTACAATCTGATGAAACCAAAAAAACAGCAATTTTCAATAATTTCCTGATTTTTAAACCACAGTGACCTTTGACCTCTGAACCTCAACCTAGATTTGGTATGTGACACATAGTCCCCCCCCCCCCTCAATGTTTCCACCCACCAAAAATTGGAACTGTAGATAGGAAACTGTCAATGATTAATTATTTCCTGATTTTCAGGCCAGTGACCTTTGACCTCTGACCTCGACCCCAATTTTGGAATAAAACACCTGAAAATTGTCCCAGATATAGACCGGACATGAACAGACAGACGGACGGAAATCGCCATCACATAATACATCCACGTTTTGGGTGGGCATATAAAACGACATATCTTCGCCAGCACACACAATTCACCTCAGCAATTGGCAATTGCCGAGCTAAATGCTGTGGCATAATCAGTTCACCTCAGCAATGTATAACATGGTGTTAAATGGGAATTATTTAAATATGAAATTATAATTGCCGAGTTTTCCGAATTGTGTGGGCTGCTTCGCACAGTAAAGATAATCAATATATACCAAGTTTTAAAAGAATTGAGAGAAAACTCCAGAACAGTTGACTAGTTACGTTCATGAAAATAATTGACAGGCATATAAAAATTATACATAAAATAAGCTTGCCACTCTGCCATACAGACAAATATGTACAGGACTAGGCCATTTTAGCAATAACCGATCAATACCCTGACATTTACATAAACCGGGTTCGAAACCATTTAATATCAGGCAGATCCTATCTCTCGTATCAAAACCAGTGTGGGATATCACACCCAGGAATTCATATATGTGTGCCATACTAAATGTAATGATTACATCAATATCGGAGAATATCATCAACCTCAAAATAGGGATACATGTCCATTTATTTACAGCTTCATACTACTACTACACTATCTGTATGGCGGCTCAAATTAGAGGAGGATTATACCATGGTAGCCTGGCATTTTAGGGAGCTTCTCAAAATTGGGGCACGCATATATGCTGGTGATCCAAATGGGATACAGCATACCTGATTCTAGTGTTCTGTCTAGTCATTCCCCATGTGCCGTCATCATGGTATGGCATATATGCCATTCCCTGTGTGCCATTAATGGGGCATGGCATATGCTATCCTTTGTCCATATGTTTTCTGGGCTGTCACTGAACTATGCAGTAGCTGGATTCTATATCTTCAGTCTATTCAAACAGTTTATTGTTGGTAAATGAGCTCTGCCTGTGAAACTCATAATTTCTTGGTAAATTTACCAACAGAGATAATCGAAAAAGACCATCAATCCAAATCAATTCAGTTTTAAATGCTTGTATTATTAAATGCATGTACATGTAGTTATACAGGATGTCATGAACTATATGTATGATGTATATCAGTACCAGTCCAAGTTTACAAAACTAGATCCCAAAGTTTTTCAAAATAAAAATGGGTCCAAATATATGAAACATAAGCAGTGTGACTAACGTCACAGGACCTATGAGGTAGGGTAGGCATTAGGACTCTTGACGTGAACTGAACTCTTGGAAATCCCCACCCCTCAGTTGAAATCCTGCCTATATTAAGATGGGCACTGCCCAAGTCAGAATCACCAAATTTTCATCAAAAGTAGGTCAGCTCAGAACTTGCTGATGCACCTTCATGCCAAAAATCAAGGTTCTAATGTCAATGTTCTCCTTATTTTGCCGACGAAAGGATTCGGATGGACTGACTCACTCATTACCGGACAATTTGCAAATGAGAGCCTACTTCGTAGGAATAGGAGACTGATTACTCAAGGAACAAAATGTGTGATATCGGGTTGTCAGATTGATTCGATTTCCATGTATGCCCAGTGGAGAAAGTATGGTGCTAGAACTCGGATGTGTTCCTGACAGTATGCCCAGTATGCCACTGAGGCATTCCTACACTGCATGTCATCCTTTTTTGCATAAAGCTCGTTCCTGGCGCTCTCCATGATCGGACAGGGGATCATTCCACAACTGCTCGCCTTCACGAAATCATGTGACAGAGTGGTTTGTGATGGGTCTACTAAGATTCATAAAACTGTTTCACAAAACCCAGCACAAATGGACAGCTCGCATGCAAATTTGCAAACAATCAGAGAATTGCTCTGAAATAAATATTTAGATATATATTCTGACCATCGCGTGCATATAATATTTGATTTTGTCAAAAAACCACACCCATGCAGTTTTATTGGAACTTTGCTCTTTGGTGGTGGAGGTGTAATACTCCCATTCAGTCCTCGGTATGAATTACCGCAACAACTAGAGACGCCTTGTTGGAGACTTCCAAAAACAACTGTTTGTGCTTTTTACTGGTCACAAATTAATGAAATATCCCACAATTCCAGGTATTTGTTATCAAACATCAGAAGATTTGCATGTAAGGGAGGTTTTGTGAATGCAAATGTTCGTACGAAGACCCGGTTTGTGACCAACTTCTCATAATAGGGAGACTATGAAACCACCTATAGGAACATTGCTGTCTATTAAAAGTGCCCGAGAAACTGTTCAGCAAACTTCCACTTTATGCGCCACCACAAAGTCACTAAAATTTCTACAGTAGGCTATGCAAGTGTGAACATGGTAAATGGTTTGGTAAATGTGCCATTTCTGACTAAACACTGAGTACTCTTCAAATCACAGGCATGGTGATGGACACAATAGGAATTCCAACCAAACATTTTCACATGTATGAAAGCTAGACATAGACACAGAGAAGCCCTCATGAACTACCTGTACCCGAATTACCCAGTACTAGTACCATAGAGTGCACTGTTAGAAACCTCGAGTGTGAGAACTTGTGATCTCCTCAAAGCTCTGACTTGTTCTTTCTTCTGTAAAATATACTGGATGCATTTTCCATCTCTCTCCTAAGCAGATTTATCAATCATAATCAACAATGACCGGATGCACACCACATTTTTCCCCCCAATTCAGTCAGAGTGTGTTATATCGACAGTTGAGGAAGTTGCAATGGAACAATGAGTATTCCCATATAGCCCACAGAAGACTTTTATCCACAAAAGGGGACTGACAATAGAGGAAAATTCGCGCTATTTAGCATTGTACTGTGCATCTGCGCATGTCCTGTTCTGTGCATAATTTCCGCGGCATTTTCAAACATAAAATCGGCCTCGCCGTCGGAAGCAGTACAATGCAAAATAGTGCGAATTTACAAATTACATTCGTGAAGATTCCTGCTTCACTTCTACAAATTACATTCGTGAACATTCCTGCTTCACTTCCGGAGCCAACATTTGAAAGAAGAGTGCACCATTATCTGATTTAGCTGTCTTCTGTGATGAAAATATGACAAATCTGGCCTGCAAACGAGAAATAACCCAGTCAAGCAGATAATAAAGGTAATTATGGGTGTAAAAACAGTCAATTTGAAAAAAAAAAAAATCTGCGTATGAACACGCCGTGGTTGTCTAGTTTGTTTGCAATTTTCATCGCTTCTCTCTCAAATTCATGGACATGCCATAATTCTTTTGAAATCACCGAAACTGTGTCCCAAATAAATCCGGATGGGGATAATGTTGCCGATAGTGGTTACTTTATCTCTTTTTGCACCATATCTTCAACTCATATAATTTTAAAGTATCAGTTCTTTACTGCTTGACATAGAAAAGTCGATTTCGCTGATTAAACGGGCAGATCCTACATTCAATAGAAATCAGTATTATGAAATATCTTGTAGGGGCTGCGTGTCGGGGGATCCGGACAAAAACCCCAGCGGACAAAACCCCTAGCCCCCCACCCCAGGACAAAACACCCACCACGGACACGGTCAGTTTTCCGACGTTGTTATGTGCTTCTTTGGACGGTGCACCATAACTCTGATGTTCCACAAGGATCGGTACTTGACCAACTGGGCTGCCGTTCAATTTACACATAATAAAACCTGCAAAGACTGCCCAAAGTATCCCAACAATCAAATTATTTTGACAGGTGGAATGTTGTAACAACAACAACAACACATGCCAACAGCTTGCTACCCTTCGGCGTGCAGAAACCGGTTAGTGTATCAAGGCAGTGGTGTATTTTCTTACCGAAGAATGGTCCTTGGAAGCGTGACTCCTCTTCGACCAAATTATGTTTCCAACAACTCGTTTAGCTCGTTTTTTACCGAGCATGATTGTCATTTAGATGTCACCAGTCGAAAAACGATTCTCGTTTCGACGCCATCTTGTAATCTGACGTCACGTCAGTTCAGTCCCGCAGCTGCAGCGAGAAGACCACCTCATCCATAATTTGTCCAATCAAAAGATGAGTTTTCGGCGGGTCAAATGCTTCATTGAGATTCGCTTAAAACCCGTCCTTCGGATGAGGTAAACTGAAGGTTGCACACCACCAAATGATCTCCTTACTATTTATGTAGTAAATTGGTAATACCCTATTCCCAATATATCCCGTCGACTAATAACATATATCGTCAGAAAGCCTGGCTTCTGGCTCCAAACATATCGAATATTGAGGTGACCTTATGTACCATTTTTCCCAGTCATAGCTGCAGGAAGATATGCCATAGAATAAACATCCCCATGGCGATGGCAGGGGGTGTGTTATGAAAATTTCCTGGAATTTATTTTTTATTTTCAAAGTGACCAAGAAACTTCTTAGTTATGAAGACCAACTATTGTAGAGAGATAAACAAAAAGTATTACATAAAACAATTTACTTCCGGAATAAATATGATCCAATCGCTGTAACCGGTCTTCTATTCTCCGGGATAACCCTCGGTACAGGAATCATTTAGTTGTGTGTAACCTGAATATGCGCACTGAGGAAACTAAGTAAGCACACATATCTGTCCTATTCAAACATTATTATGTATCTAATCCATTCCACGAAATTATTAACCAATGGTAATTCTATAACATAATTCCAAAATTCTGATTATGTCATTCATGAATAAATTTGCCCATGTTGTTGATCAGTCACTCGAGACCGCCCTTTCATCTCCAATCGATTATACGTGCATTGCCGGAGACATAACAATATATTTCATGTGCTTGGGTCTGCCCTCAGAATGTTTTAGATCGAAAACAAAATGAAACGTATAATATATGAAATATCGCCACTTATTAAATAAATAAATAAATAAATAAATATACTGTAAAGTCATGTGGCTCTGTCAGTATGTCGGCACCTCTCCCCACTTCCCTTATATGCCTTGTAAGTTTACCTGTATATGGCGAGATTCTGCTGGTGGACGTTTCGTCCCCGAGGCCCGCCCTCTGTACATACCTTTTGGTCTTTGATATGTTGGCATTGTGGGAAGTTGATGCTAGGCCGACATCGGGCCTTACAGACTAGTCTTTTGTGTTAAATGCCGTCCTTTTCATCTGACGACAATACAGCACACCAATCCCCAATGTACGAGTTGTCACAGCGACACAGCTCACCAATTACCAATACGAGGTTTCATTGAACCCACCCACTGCCCTCAGGGGCATGTCCCCACCCCAGGGGATCTGAACCGACCCTCATACGCCACGGATTAACAAGTGAAACCCACATGAGCCGACCCTTAAGAAGTGAAACCCACATGAGCCGACCCTTATACGCCACGGATTTCACCCCATGGCTCATTCACCCCCATGGGTTCATTCACCCCCATGGGTTAGTTCATAGGGATAGAGAGATCGTGTGCCCTTTCTATACTACTCATCGCGCATGCGCAGTCGACCCATTCTACTGTAGGGAGCAAGCCTGGCCCACGGAATCTGAGGTAGCGAAAACCCCAGGTCTCTCGACCCACCCTATCCCGCGCCACACCTATAGGGATAGGGCGATCGCGTGCCCTTTCTACACTACTACTCATCGCGCATGCGCAGTCAACCCATTCTACTGTAGAGTGAAAGTCTGGCCCATGGAATCTCAGGTAGCGAAAACCCCAGGTCTCTCGCCCCAGCCTATCCCGCGCCACACCTATGCGACCCGCTGTGCAGTGAGTAAAGTGTAGGAGGAGGAGGAGTAGCATAGTGAGTAAAGTGGAGGAGTAGGACACGCCACAAATTATACTAGGGAGATACGAGTTGTCAGAGCATTTCCAGCATAGCTCTCTAGATTCGTATCTAATACCGCTTATGCCGGTGCTAGGGGCCGTGTGGTCATGTCATCCAAGTTGCCACATGAACACGTACAACAAAAGCGTACCTGAGATACAACACATATCACGAATCGTTAGATTCTTGGTATGTGCTTTAGAATAGGTTAACCAGAAGACTATACTGTGAAGTCATGTGACTCTGTCAGGATGTCGGCACCTCTTCCCACTTCCCTTATATGCGTTGTAATTTTTACCTGTATATGGTGAGATTCTTCTGGTGAATGTTTCGTCCCGGGGCCCGCCCCCTGTACTGGCATTTTGGTCTTTGATATATGTTGGCATTGTGGGAAGTTGATGCTGGGTCGACATCGGGCCTTACAGACTAGTCTTTTGTGTTAAACGCCATCATTTTCATCTGACGACGATACAACTCACCAATCCCCAGTGTACGAGTTGTCACAGCGACACAGCTCACCAATTACCAATATACGATTTGTCAGAGCATTTCCATCATAGCTCTCTAGATTTGTATGTAATAACGCTTATGCCGGTGCTAGGGGCCGTGTGGACATGTCACCCAAGTTGCCACATGAACAGGTACAATAAAAGCGTATCTGAGATACAACACATATCAGGAATCGCTAGATTCTTGGTATGTGCTTTAGAATAGGTTGACCAGAAGACTATACTGTGAAGTCATGTGGCTCTGTCAGTATGTCGGTACCTCTTCCCACTTCCCTTATATGCGTTGTAATTTTTACCTGTATATGGCGAGATTCTGCTGGTGGACGTTTCGTCCCCGAGACCCGCCCCTGTACAGACCTTTTAGTCTTTGATATATGTTGGCATTGTGGGAAGTTGATGCTGGGTCGACATCGGGCCTTACAGACTAGTCTTTTGTGTTAAATACCATCATTTCCTCTGACGACGATACAGCTCACCAAACCCCAGTGTACGAGTTGTCACAGCGACACAGCTCACCAATTACCAATATACGACTTGTCAGAGCTTTTCATCGTAGGTCTCTAGATTTGTATCTAATACCGCTTATGCCGGTGCTATGGGCCGTGTGGTCATGTCATCCTAGTTGCCACATGAACAGGTACAATAAAAGCGTACCTGAGATACAACACATCACGAATCGTTAGATTCTTGGCATCATACGTGAAGCGATACTAAAAAAATCCTTGTTTTCTGCTGCTGGGTTGTCAGATCCACAATGAACATTCGATGAGAATAATAAAATACGACTCTTTCTAGCTTTATTGGACCCAGAGAAAGACACATTCTTCAAAAGTAATAACATAACAATCACATCGTATAATCACATAAACCAAACCATGGGAATGCATATACAAAAATATATATTCGATGAAATCGACAACATACAAATGTGAGAAATCGGGATTGATAAGTCTTCATTACGGAAGCATATAACAGACATGAGATTTTTTCTTCTTTTTTAGCAAACTAAGGGACATGAGATTTCTTCTTTTTTTTCTCTCTTAGCAGAATATCTCGAACCCAGGAATATTACCTCGGACCCAAAGATAATAATGCCGCAGATATTCTGTTGAGATAATCATAAGGGGATTGGTATTGGATGGTTATCTCGAGGTTGGAGATGTTAGTAATTTTGAAGAAAAAGAAAACCACCTGTCCCTTAAAACTATGTTTCCGTATTTAATAGTCATTTTTCCACAAACAAACATGAAAAATAAAATTCGTGCAATGACTTGTTTTTACCGACAAATACATTGCACGAATCTGTTAATTTTCAGTCGAGATCATTCTGTATGGGTCTACCGGTACTCACGCTTACAATTTCGCATCAAGCTTGATATGAAGAGCCTCACTGGTCCGTCCGTGTAACCTTGCACAATTCAATTTTCGTTTTTCGTTTTTGGTTTCTCAAAATCAAAAATTGAAATTTGACCGTCAATTTTCAATTTTCGTTTTTTGTTTCGGTAATCTCAAAATCAAAAATTGAAATTTGACCGTCAATTTTCAATTTTCGTTTTTTGTTTTTGTGATCTTAAAATCAAAAAATGAAATTTGACCGTCAATTTTCAATTTTTGATTCTGGGATTACAAAAACAAAAAACGAAAATTGATATTTGACAGTCAATTTTCAATTTTCGTTTTTCGTTTTACTTGACGCAAAAATGAAAATCAAATATTGAAAATTGCCTCGGCTTGTCCGTTTTTCGTTTTTTGATTTTAACTTTGACGTATCAATGTTAAGTTCGCACGTGGACGGGTTATGATGTCACTTCCGGTATGACGAGTAGAATAGAAAACGCAAATCGTGTCGTATAAGAGGTGTGGAGCGTGAGAGGCATGTGGCCCACCAGGCCATCCTCGGGAGACAGTGTATTGATCGATTTGTTAGGGTATCTATGCATTGTCTTGGTTAGTTGCCCACGGTAGTTCTGGATAAAACAGAGATCAAGGGGTATCCTCTAAATCAAACCAATTATTGAACAGGCTCAGCAAGCTCATTGCGCCAAACCATTAGCTGCAATGTTTGAGATGTGACATCGCTGGCATAACTTTGATGTCAGGCTGAAATCGTCATCGAGAGTCAAAGCAAAAAACCGCCGGCTTGGGATACCGACATACTAATTCAAAATAACCTCGGGGGATGAAATGTTCGAGATTGAGGCAAGGACTCAAAAACTCACTCGAATCATCAAAAATGTCCGGGTAAACCCTGTGAGAGGATTCACGATTTACCTGGACTTGTGAAGATGCACCAGACAGGTCTGGATAGGTGGCATCCCACATTTGTCATTGGTTATTGGCCTGAGCCAATCAGGACGCAGTCTTAGATTTTCTCATTTCTAAAAATAGATGTTTAGAGCGCTACAAAAGCGAACAGCATTCCTGCACACAACCGCTATTTGTTATTGATTTGAAATATAGTATTCATAAAGATACCAACAAAGATTTAATACCAATAAGAGTAAGCATTGTGGTGATGGGCCGCGAAATCCTTATATGGCCAGCGTTCCGTAAACCATCATTCAAACAAGCACACAAACGTCACGTTTGATGCCAGACGTCTGACTGCTTCAACGCTTCAGGTCCAATCTTCATTCTCTATTTTTGGGACCTGGATCGTTGGAGCGTTTACATGCCCGTCAACGCTCAGCGTCAAAACGCTTCAACGCTTTAAGTGCGGGTGTCAAAAGCTTCAACGCATCGACGCGGGAAGTGCCTTTTGGGGTTATGATTAGAGTACCCAAGTATTTAATATTTTACCCTACTTTAATGAAACTCATATGTGTATCAACAGTGTTGTTCTCCATATAATGCTTCACACCTACTGCACGAATGCCTACTCACTTCTGGACATGCGCAGTTGGCCCATTATAATCTAGCTCGAATGCCTGGCTCCAGGGATCTATAGTGTGGTGACACTCCCATATCTTTCCATATTGTGCTCCACACCTGCCTAAACAATCCGATTTGCGTTTTCCATACTACTCTGCGGACCGAAAGTGGCACCATAAGCCTTGCGCGTGCGCAGTTAACATTGATGCGTCAAAGTTAAAATCAAAAAACGAAAAACGGACAAGTCGAGGCAATTTTCAATATTTGATTTTCATTTTTGCGCGAAGTAAAACGAAAAACGAAAATTGAATGTCAAATTTCAATTTTTGATTCTGAGGAACCGAAAACGAAAAACGAAAATTGAAAATTGACGGTCAAATTTCAATTTTTGATTTTGAAAAACCAAAAACAAAAAACGAAAATTGAATTGTGCAAGGTTACACGGACCCTCACTGCCCTATGTCGGCGAAACTGACAACTTTTCATTTGAAGGCGGACCAGAGGCGGACGTCTATGGGAAGCGCTAAGTATATCGTCTGAACTTAGGAAAGGTATGGACGTTTATGATTGTATAACAATTATTTGTTAAACCTTGGTGGCTTTATTTCGAATTGTGGTGTCAACGCTGGATTTTACTTATTCCGTTGTTGCCGTGGCGGCCTTGTTTTTGAAAATCGTTTATCTCTTATGCCATGATGGTGAGAAGGGGATTAATTTTGGAGCATTTGTGGCTAGTTGGTTCACGAAGCAATTGTTAGACGATGTTACTGTACAGAATCTATAAAGGTTAAGGTATGTTGACGTTGTTTTCGTTGGCGTAAATACTCCCTAGAGGGGGATAATGGTTTTGGTGAAATTTTGGTCAAGCTCTATTCAGTGAACTCGTCGCTCATGATTACATGGTTAAACAACGTACCGGTAGCAATTGTGTTGGGATGGACAGCAGCGAGCATTATGAGTAGTATATAAAGGGGATTTTGGTGAGTATTTAGGGGCAGATAACTTTTTTCGACATTTCCTGGTTCTCTTCCCACATTTGAACATTTCTGCCCCTAAATACTCCCCAGGAACTCGTCATGTCAATTTTAATTGATATCTCCGGGAATATTCGATAATCTTCATGCGCAGGGGTCAAATGGCACGTCGGTATTGAACATGGTCCCCGACAATATCGCCAAGTTAAGAGCCGACATGCAGACCATAAACGTCGCATACGGACAGAAGGTAGTCCCATGTCAACGAGACTTCAAATACGCGGGTGGTCGCTTCGCCTGAATCTCCGGGGATGGCCGGTTGATATATAACTTTATTTAAGGTCGGAGATGCTATACAACATTTAAACATTAGCCGGTGGCTAGTCAATCCGGCATATCCAGGTATCGCGCAGGAGCTTGATATACGCCGCTCTTGACCCGTGACATGGTTGAAGACACAATGGAGTGATCGATCCTTATAGCCACGAAAAAACGTGGCCGCCCGAAAACATTGAGAGTTTGTAGTACGGTTACACCGTGAAGACTGTATCATGAATCGTCCTCAGTTCGGTTGATCTACAAAAGGAACTGAAGTAATGATCTATAAATAGAGCAGGGAGTTTCCACGGGGATTCCCCGTACAATGTCCTGACGGAGCATGACGTTATCGGGAACCAGCAAATCTCAACATGTTGTCTTCCGTGATGCGAATGCATTTGATACATTCACCGACACGTTAGCATCATATAATAGCATGGTAGGCCTACAATCGCTCACAAAAGGTAAAAAACATCCGTGTATGTCCGTTTTTGTACCATCGTAACAATACCCCGGATGAGAACGATGTTAAGATCGTAGCGCCATCTATACATTCTGGGCGCAAGGAAGACAACTCTGACGGGACAATAACTCTGTTGGCCGCTGCCCCAATACCTCCCCTGATTCAAACATTTCTGAATTGGCCCGAATTTGCTCTGAAGTTAATTTAATGTTGAAATGTGCGGATATGTCCGGTGACGTCATGTCCGGGTCAAAGGTTACGCCCCTTGAGTAATAGGGATACCCTCAGTTCCGGGGAATGCATATTTGGGGTAGGAGTACTGGGGTGGTCATTTTTTTTTGGCGTAGTACATTTTACTATGGAGTGTGGCACCTTTTTTCCTCTGTCTCATCCTGTACAAGACGATGGTAGCGTCCTCGTGGCCATGGGTGACTCTCGCTGAAAAGTTCTCATTGCGCATACATAGTACATAGAGGATCGGGGTACGTTTTGGATCGAGGTTGACTATTCGTGGTCCGAATGGTTCGTGAGAGGTGTCATAGTGAAGCACTCATGGGGGAGCATCCGACTGGATGGATGTGGAGCGAAAGTAGGGCTACGACGCGCATGCGCAGGCAGCAAATTTGAGAAAAGGGCATTGGAATGGACGTTTTGGGGTCGAGATGGCCTAAAATTGGTCCGAATGGGTGGTATGGGGGTGTCATGTTGAAGCATTCGTGAGGGAGCATCCGACTGGATGGGTGTGTAATGGAAACACCGTCTATCTGCGCATGCGCAGCGGGAAATGGGAATTGGAATGGACGTTTTGGTAACGAGATGGTCCAATATTGGTCCGAATGGGTCCTGTGAGGTATGTTGGTCAAGAACTCTTGAAGTAGAGTCAGTAGTTGAGTAAGGGGAGATTCGGAAGTGCAAAGGAGCGCGTTTGGGGAGAGTTTCGCTCTGGCTACCTGGTAGAGTTACCTCAGCATATGTGTGTAGGTGTGTGTTGAGGAGGAGGAGGAGGAGAAGGAGAAGGAGGAGGAGGAGGAGGAAGTGGAGGGGAGAAGGAGGAGGAGGAATGGGGGTGTGAGTGCGTTCATGAGTGAATGGTCATATAAAGTCGTTGGTATATCATTAGCCGGAGGCTGTATCCAAACATCAGTAGTGTCCTATTCAAGCTCTTATCGGGTGGAGCCAGACTGGTGGTGATACGCGTGCGCAATGAGGAGTAGTAGAGGAACGGGAATTTCGGAGGTGTTGACTATGCCCCAGGCACTTCAAGGTTATATGCATAGCAATGCTTGCAGCGAGAGAAGGGGAATCCCACGCAATGCCTTAATGCCTATTATAACGCCTTAACGCTTTATCTTAACGCCATAACGCCCTAGCATAACGCCTTGACGCCATGGTGCAGGCGGATGAGGAGAACGAAAGATCAACTCGTTCACCAGTTTTCATATAGTTTACGTTACATCATACCCAAGCTGTGGTAGTTTCGTTGGATATGTTTACAATTTAAGTACGCTCTTGTCCAATCACAAGCCGACATTTGGCGCTGCATCTGTCATTTTCCTTCTTGCTGGTTAGAAGTATTCTCGGCTGCTCTTGTCCAGTCAGAAGCCGCCATTTCAGAAAGTTCAATTTTCGGCCATGTTCGCTCTGATTCGTTTGTTTTGGAACAGCTGTTTGCGCAATTTGGTCGCAGTTTCCAGGGTCTCGGTGGGTGATAGTCTCATATCTTCTTCCCAAGTGAGGATTGATATTCATGATGGACCTGTGCGTGGAGTCGCCTTTCATTTCAAAAGATAGCTATACTGTTCATAGATTGCCATGGCTGTTTTCCTGATGCAGGGGCGCATTTTTATCTACGCCGGTTGTAAGTAATCCTGTCCGGCATCGTCGGTCCAGGACATGCTGCCGTTACAGTATCCTGGCCTGCCCGACGACGATTAGAACAAATGGATCAGAGCGAACATGACCGAAGATTGAACTTTCCGAAATGGCGGCTTTTAATTGGACACAAGACTAACCGAGATGTTGTGATCATCATCCCCTGTATACACGGGGTCTATTATGACGGAAATGCCCATCATCTTGACTCTCGATTTCAGGTCTTTCTGAGGCTCCATAGGGATAATTTTAATATGTAATTAATATACGACCGACGCAGTCTGCCATTTCGGTATTTTTATTCATCGCAGCCCATTTTCTCAAGTTAATGAAGGTCGAATAGGGCGCAAAGGTAATAATAAGTGCGCGATGGAGATGTTCGAATTACCAACAGGGAAATGTATTTGTGGTCGGCATAGTGTTGAGCGAAGGGAGACGCTATGAATCTTAGCTAGTTGAGTCCCCAAGATTACTTATATATGCCTGCATGGTGTTATAGTAAATTTGTTTGTTGACAACGATAGCGTTGGAGAGACAATTTGTGCGAAAATTCCTATTGTTGTTGCTGCACGATCACTGCGTATATAATTTAGTTTGAAAAAGTTTGAACACCACCAACAACAAATCTTTTCGAAAGCGGTACGTGACAAATTCTGTTGTTTCCGCTTTCGAAAAGTTTCGTTGTTGTTGGTGTTCAAAGTTTTTGAAACTAAATTATATTCGGTGAGCAGAGTCACCCAGAATACATAAATTTGCACTGGACAGGATCCGGTCAAGTTCACAAGACGAGAAAAATGTAAATACTATTGTTGTTGCTTCGACACATATCTCCTCTGTAAATATATTCCATGCAGTATGCGTACACATTAAAATAGTAACGAACGCCGACTTCACGGGAAAGAACGCGACTACGAGTGTTGAAAACTGAGGTCTTCATAATCCCAGCGAGAGCAGAACAAGATTTGCAACGTCTGCTCGGCGAATACGCAATGATCGTGCAGCAACAACAGGGATTTTCGAGCAAATTGTCTCTCCAACGCTATCGTTGTCAACAAACAATTTACGGACTAAAAACACCAGGCATATTAGCTCTGGTATAGCCTTGTTCTATACTACTCACGTAGTACAGAACAAGGCTATACCAGAGCTACAGGCATATATAAGTAATCTTACGGACTTACCGCAAACTCAAGCAGACGCAAAACCGCAAAAGACGGAAAACACCACGAGGTAGGCAGCTTACCATATTACCAGGTCATCAATTTACATTTACAACAGTCAGCGGTGACAGCATATCGCTGGCATGGTTTAGTACAGCCCAATTGTTGTTGTTGTAGCGTAAGCTCATAGTGGGTACTGAGAACTGGGTTTGAGGTTGAGCCGATTGCGCGGAACCAGACAATGCAAAGAACAAAAAATAGTCCACGGATTCAAGCAATGCCTGGGCGAAGAAATGAATATGAAATACACTCAAATTCGGATTTCATTTTATTTCTAGTTAACATGAAACGATTACGACTGTTTTTCTTCATTTTCTGGTTAATACCCTGATATATGACAAACACAAATCACTGGCGGATTGTTACAGGTCAACACAGGGTCATTGTCATATAGCGCACGTACACATTTTCAGATATTTCGTGAGTGGCAGCATAGTCTGGTCGTCACTGTTACGCGGTGGCGATCCAGACAAAAAGCTATATTAAAACTTGTGAACGAGTTGATCTTTCTTTCTCTCATCTGTCTGCATCATGGAGTTAAGGCGTTATGTCACCTTTGACCCGAACCGGACATGTCCGGACATTTTAACATTGAAATAACTCATGAGCAAATTCGGGCCTATTCAGAAATGCTCGAATCAGGGGAGATATTGCGGCAGCGGCCAACAGAGTTATTGCCCCGTCAGAGTTGTCTTCCTTGCGTCCAGAGTGTATTTGACAAGGTGACGCCATTTTTAGCCCACCATCACCAGATGGTGGGCTGTTCAAATCACTTTTCGTCCGTGGTCCGTCGTCCGTCGTCCGTCCGCCGTCCGCCGTCCGTCGTCCGTCCGTCGTCAGTCCGTCCGTAAACAATTCTTGTTACCGCGATTTCTCAGGAACTACTGCATGGTTCTTTTTCAAATTTGGTACACAGGTTCCCCTTGGGGTCTAGTTGTGCAAGATACATTTTCTGGTCCGATTCGAAAATCCAATATGGTCACCAGGCAGCCATCTTGGATTTCCCCATGAAACTTAGTTATCGTCATTTCTCAGGAACTACTGCATGGATCTTTCTCAAATTTGGTACACAGGTTCGCCTTGGAGTCTAGTTGTGCAAGATACCTTTTTCGGTCCGATTCGAAAATCCAATATGGCTGTCAGGTGGTCATCTTGAATTTCCCCTTGAAACATTGTTATCGTGAATTCTCAGGAAATATTTCATGGATCTTTCTGACATTTGATTCACAGGTCCTTCATGGGGCCTAGTTGTGCAAGATACCTTTTTTGGTCCGATTCGAAAATCCAATTAATACGGTATTCCCGAGTTGTGACGTTGCATCACAAGAGTCGGCGGATCAAACGATGGGGCATATTCTATATATCGAGTATAGAGAAAATCCATATCTTCACCTTCCATATCAAGGAGTTCAAATAATTCGGAATTAAAATGTATTTCTTCAAATTTTAAATCAGTTTTCTTTAGTCCATGCTGTTGCAAGTCAACTGCTCCACCCTTTCGTCTACCGGCGGGTCAGCTACATGAAGGGACGTCACTCTTGTGACACAATGTCACAACTCGACAGCTGTAAACTACTGCATGTTTCGATCCAAGGGAAATAATCAAGATTCAGACACTTTCAAATTCGAAGTTTCAACATTACTGCGCGGACCAGATCACTTCAGTATTAAGTATTGTACCATCTTACTATTTTCGAGCATGGTATCTTAAAAGAGATATCTCAAACTAGTCCAGTAAACAGAACAGAATTAGCACTCGTTCATAATCATAAAATCTTAAGTATGCCAAAGTGTCAAAGAGATTTTTCTTCGCTTCCAGTACCCAATGATGACACGTGCAAAAAAATAAATAAAATAAAAATACTACAAAACGAAGACGAAGGATCCTCCGTACATGTACATTCACTTTCAGACTAACTTAGCTCATTTCTCTGGTACTATAACAACCGACATAAATACAGTTTCTAGAAATATTGAACTCCTGAAACTTAGAAAGATTATATCTTGATGTTTTCCAGTGTCCCTATTTCGATTTTTTTTCGCTCAGATTCGAAATTCTGTAAACAAAATTACAACTCAATCGTCTTAGTAACAATGGATAAAAAGATCCTCTTGTCATTAGCTTACAATTATCGGACAATGGTGGGCGCCAAGATCTTTCAGGATCTCTCGTTATTATTACGATGGCACAAAACGGACGTACACAGGTGTTTTTACCAATTGCGAGCGATTGTACCATGCGGTTAAATAATACTAAAGTGTCGGTGTATATATCAAATGCATTCACACCACGGAAGACAACATGTTGAGATTTGCTGTTCCCCGATGACGTCATGCTCCGTCGGAACATTGTACGGGGAATCCCCGTGGAATATACCTGTTCTATTTATACATCATTAAATCAGTTCTATTTATAGATCACCCGAATTGAGGACGAAACAATTATGATACGGTCTTTAATATAGAAGTTAACTAACTCCCAATGTATTCGGGCGACCACGTTTTTCCCTGGATATACGACTAGACCACCCCATCGCGGATTCAGCTATGTCACGGGTCACAAGCGCCGTATATCATGCTCCTGTGCCATTCCTGGAGATGTCGGATTGACTAGCAACCGGCTAATGTTTAGATGTTGTATAACATCTCCGACCTTAAATAAAGTTATCTATCAACCGGTCATTCCCGGAGATTGAGGCGAAGCGACCATCCGCGTATTTGAAGTCTCGTTGTCATGGGACTACTTTCTGTCCGCATGCGACGTTAATGGTCTGCATGTTGGCCCTTAACTTGGCGATATTGTCGGGCACCATGTTTGAAGACGTTCATTTCCGGCTTGCCATTTGACCCCTGCGCATGGAGATTATCGAACATTCCCGGAGATTTCAAATAACACTGAAGTGACGGAAGGGGATCTGGGGGCGTATATAGGGGCAGATGACCAGGAAATGTCCAAAAACGTTATCTGTCCCTAAATACTCACTCAGATCCCCCTTATATACTACTATTATGATCTCAATATTATTATTTTGACTACAAAATAAGCGGCTAAGTTTCTAATCAATCTCTGAGTATCATTAGTTTCGAATGTCAGCATAAAAGCTGGCCTTCCTGATCAGGTGTTGAAATTTTTTTAGTACGCCTTATCACAACGTATACTGCGGACAATTTAATGAATTCGAGACTATGAATTTCTCTTCTGTACCTTACAGTGGGTTATGGGGATGATAGGATGAAAAGGTGAATATGATAATACAACTGATTTTTGAGTATTGGAAATATGAAACAGATATATAATGGTTTGTGTTGGGTATGTTTGTCTATTATACTTAGTTGCAACCCAGCCTCTAGGCTTCATCCCCATCACCTAATTTGTCAGACGAACAATATACACCGTTAGAGGGCAATCAGGATGTACGGGCCTATACGGAGCCTCACTGCCCTCTACCGGCGAAATGAGGAAATTAATCTTTGTTTGATTTGAAATAGACCAGATTGAGTGACGGTTATAATATTACAAGAGAACTGAATATAAGAGACTCAAGCTCTTTTATCTGGGAACTTTTGGCATCAAAGTGAGAACCTCTGGTATGGATGAAGCCTTTATGATAAGTATGTGCGCGTCCTGAGTTTGCTGATTATCATTCCCTTCCACCGCTCATAATAATTGAGTTTTACAAGTCTCCGTTTTGCCCTGACAACCAAGCCTCCCCGTTACTTAATTCAGACTAAATGTAGAATGGTAGAGGGCAGTCAGGATGTACACAGATATGATTGTTTGGTTGACAAGAAAAATATAAAATATACCCTGTTGTCGAAAAACTTGATTGTCTCAAGTTCAGATAAAATGGTAGATTAATATCATAGACGCGTTATTTCGGCATCGTTCTCATTTGATTGTTTTCTCGTCCTCGTAGGTTGGGTTTCAAGCATTGAATATGGCACGATGGTTTCCGTGGTCGTTCGTGGGCTCTCCTGTCCTTTAAGGGGGATCGTTTTCTCAGTGTCCTGTATCGAGAGAAGAGAGAGTTTTAGATATTCCATGTAGATTTGAGGGATAACATGAAAGGAATTATGCCGCGATTGCGAATGACAATAAATATAAATATTTATTCATCGAATTATATTGTGGTTCATCGAGTTCGTGTCGACAAGGTAATGAAATTTGGTGGGGGCTACCGAAAACTGAAGTGCACGTTTTCAGTAGAGGAGCACTGACCCGAAAGATATCTCTGAACATGGCTCCATCTTGTCGCTTCTGACGTTGAAAAACGTCTGACGATAAATTCCCAGATTTCTATAATTGGAGCAGTATCTCGTTAGGCACGAGCTATTTTGTACATTTCAATCCGAACGGTTTATTTATTTGACTTCGTGACTTGCTCATTTCATTAGTTTCTAGATGTCAATTCCATTGGTTGCATAATAAATTAAACACGTCAATCACTTTTCAGAACCGCGCATGCTATACAGATGCATAAGTGAACATATATGAGTTTTCTTCACTTTAGGGCTGGAATCCCACAACAGTTTTCCAAAATATCAAGAAAAGCGACTCTTGAACAAAATTCATTTTGTTCACTTTCGTGTTAATTTTGTTTTGGTTTAAGAGGTGCTTTTGTTGATATTTGGAAAAATGACTCAAATGAAGAGAACTCATATATTTTCATTTTTCGTCTGCTTACATGTACATGTACATCTTTCTTTTGCATAAGCAGCAACCTTTTTTATAATACAATACTCACAAGTTGATGTTTTGGCACAAAAATAAAAAAAGTAGCTACCTAATTCAACGCCCCCCCCCCCCCCCCCAATAGTCTGGAAGTCCATCTTATTGCAACTAGTCCTTTGAATGTAGGAGAAGTTGCATAATAAGTCCGTATATTGGCATTATTTCATGAATTTGTCGTCTAATAAATCTGATAATCCAAAAATGTTTAGGTTCGGAAAAACACTTAATTCCTGTGGTTGAATTATTACAGTTTTCACTGTATGTTTACCTGTATATCAGTTATACCCAGGACGTGTCCCTTGATATCATACTGAACTCCAAATCTCAACGGCTTCTTAACCCTCTCTGGCAAATACGGACAGAAAATGTCCACCCAGGGGCACATCAGCTTAGGGTCCAGACTAGAGGGCTTCGTGTAACCTAAAGCAAACAATTGTGACAATGCATGGTATAGTCTGCAGCTCAATGATGTTCGAAAAAGTGTTTTAAAAAAGATAATTTCATTTAGTAATTAAAAGAACGAATTTGAATTCTAGAAACATTCAGTTATACTTAGTTTTGATGCTAACTAGAATTTTAGTTTTAAAATTCCAAATTAGATACTTCATCTCGTGAAAAAGATAAATTAAATATCAGTTCTAAAGAGTGTAATTTTAACTCCGTAAATGGTTCTATCATGAGCTACAGACAAAAAAAATGGAACTTTTCACCTGAAGTTCTATTTATTTGTCGACACTCGAAATCTTATAACCGCTCTCCCATTTTATATGTGTCTGTAAGATCTTGCAATAACGCGAGCTTTCACCAATCATGCCAATTTATTACCTGTACATGAAGGATTCTGCTGGTGGATTGTTAGTCCCCGAGGCCTACATGTCATTCGAGAAATATATGTAGGTTTATTCTTTTGGTGGGAAATTTAAGCCGTACGACGTCCGACATTACAGGTTAGTTTTCTGGGTATTCTTGAATTTACCAGGTTTACTCCATGTTATTCCATCAGACTTCCTCGATGCTCATCCATTAACATCAGATGAGTTATTAGTTCAAGCGGATCGAGCTCGAGCTGTTTGAGTTGATCTGTCACAGCTTCCGAGCTAGCGTATCTAATTCCGCTTAATCCCGTGCTAGGGCAGTGTGGATACTTCATCGTCTCCACATGATCAGCTGTAATAAAAGCGCGGCTGAGATACTAAGGCTAATTCCGGGAATCTACCGTATTCTTAGGTCGAAATGTGAGGTGCCGATGGAAGCTTTCCTGTGAAATCATGTTTGCTTTTTATTTCCCAGACGTCGTCAATTTTCCCACTTCTTGCATATCGCTCCAATCCCTTCCACAGCAATGGAAGGGTTCGTTGAAGACGCTGTCTTATTGGTTGACTTATGTGGTCGAATGTCTTTCGATGAAACCGCTGTTAGCGACTGTTATCTAACTCTAACCGTGGGAAATCTGGAGGAGGTCGTTCAATCTCCCCTCATCAACAACAATATTAGTCCAATTACATAATCACCGCGTGTCATGAAGCTATTGAAATTTCCTCAAATGTGATCATTGAACGCGAAATTAGATTGATATGATATCCTTTAGCGACATATACGATTAGGGAGCGTTGACAAAATGTTACTTTATTAAGATCGATGGTCATGTAGGTCTGCAGCGTCTTGCAGTAGAAAGACATTGTGTTTATAATCGTCTTGGGGTGGGGAGTACACCCACAAATGATTATTTTAGGTACGTATGGATATCTCTAGTTTACCTGTTATAAAGCTGACGAGAAGTCCAACCACAATCACCGTCAAAATGGCTATACAGGCATACCAGAGATATGATACCGTGTACAGACTGTGCACTGGATCACTGTTATAAATGGCACGAATACAAAAGGTTAAAACAAACCAGGATAGATCGTATTCAATAATATCATATGAAACTATTCTGTTTACAAGTAAATAACTATGTATACAATTTAGTTTGTAAATAATTCCCCTTTTTTCGGGGGGGTTTACGAAACCATAAAGATATTCGTATCACTGTGTAGCGATTAAAGCCTAATACCAGTTTGTTAAAGTAGAAAAATATCTATAAACTTACTAATTATGTTTTAAAGGACGCACTAGATCAGGAATCTTCGTCAATTTGCTTATTCCAGTACTGACGTCTCCTCCATCGAAGACTCTTACGGATGTACCTGTGTTGTTCCTATTATCCGGAAACAGAATTTCCAGATGGGTCTATCACCAATCCAGGTGAATGATTCTCTATTTAATGAATGCGGAAGACTGAATGCACGAAGAAAACAAAACAAAAAAAAAACAAGATAACTGCCATATTTGCAATCTGAACCCCTCCTCTAGATCCTCTCGTGTGCCTACCTATGTGTATCGATGGAAAGCCCCGTCGTCGTATTCTGTGAGTATAATATTGTGTTGTCCGTGAAATTCGTCGTTACGTTGCCATTGATGGAAGAGTTATCGTAAAGGCAGCCCGATACACTAACCGGTAACGGTGGACGTTGAATCGGCGGTTTTATAACCTTGGCACCAACGCTAATCCACAGTAATAATGTTAGACCGGAAACCAACCCAGCAAGAGCGCCCTGCAAAGCAATAAAATAAATAAGAATCAAAGTAGCTAGAGTCGACATAAATGAAAGAAATTATGTTGCATGATCCGACGAATAATACACTCCGCAATCAAACGGCAACGCAAACTGGAGTCAGAGAGTAAAGGGACGTGCGCAAAGAAAATCGACCAGGTGTTTGTGGCTGCGAATGTGACTAGTTCTTCAAGCGCACGGGAAAGGGCACAGAGAAGATGTCCAGCAATTTACGCAGCTCATAAACACTGCAATATGGATAAATTATTATTTATAATAACATATTGCCGTTCGAGACATGTAGGCTTAGCTCCGATGTGACGTCATGCATTCTCTAAAATATAATTTTTGGGCGTATAGTAAGCTGTGACGTCATTCATAAATATGCGTAATTACTATAATGTCCGCATCACTACTGATGCTAAAAGATAATATCAATTGTAATCATGTAAACCAGAATGTGCCATTTGCTATGCAGTGGCGGCAGGTAAGTGACGCTCCAAGCAAGCTAAACCAGTTTTCACCCTATACTAGGGTCATACTGATTTGCAAGGATCATTCTGGACATGCTTTCTTATTCCTTGGGAAGTAGTAAATTCGTCAACTAATCCAGATCGATGCGATAGTATAACGCATACTGATCTAAACGTGATCATATACTATGCTTTTAACGTACGTAGGAATTAGCCCATGGAAATATCATCCCAAGAGTGAACACCCCCAGTAGAGTTCCACCTATGGCCCCATCCAGAGATATGGCAGCCTGAAAACATGGAATTAAAACAACAACAATAACGACGACAACAGTAACACTAATTCACACATATTTGAAATAAACTAGAACCACACAAAAATAGGATTCATAGTCATGACTAATGTCATTTGATAAGTGAAGTAATAAATTTCAGTTTTGAGCGATAAAAGTTCTACTAGTCAGTTTGAACACAAATTGGATGGACTTTCACTCAAACTTGAGAGAATCATTAACTGAAATTTGAGTGCGTGCATCAGTTTTGAGTGAATTTTAGTCCAGTGTTTTGAGAGAATGCGGTCTTAGAATCGACACAAAATTCGTACTGATTTCAGCACAAATTCGTACTGATTCTAAAAAAAGGTGTGCAATTTCCAACACAATTCTGGTGCTAAAATGGTTTCAACACAATGTGTACCCAAACTGAGGCGGGTTGTTTTCAAATGAATCTCTCAAATCTCCTCACATTGGGCCAGTTGAAACCATTTCAGCACGAAACTGTGGTAAAGCACAAATACATTTTTTGTAGTGTATTTCGGTGAGACCAGGCAACACATACCTGCAATATTCCGCCCAAGAAAGAAGCGATATACGACAATCCTAAAGAGGCTCCTCCAAGGAACAGTACTGAAACGAATAAAAATGCATTTTATGTTAACCCACTATATATCACTGGCAGAGGGATTGGGTCAAATTGATCAGATATTTTTGGGTATAGAGGTGACGGACCCAAAGAATTTGGATCAAATTCCATTTTGACCCAAAAATGTTGGGTCCTTTTGATCCAACTATTTTGAGTACGTCACGTCTTTACCCAAAAATTCTGACAGTGATGTATTTCTCAGCACTTTGCGATTTTCTATATCTGTGCTTCAACAGAGGTCATAATACATATTTCATCTTAAAATTTCTGACAGAGACTAGTATATCCACACAGTGTCATAATACGTAAACATGGCTGTCATATAGAAACGTGGTTGTCCAAAGGCATGTTCAGATATCATTAAAGCACGTGCGTCAAATAGCTCGGAAACACATTCACCAGACAGCACAACCTGTAACCATCTCGGTCATCTATACGCGGTAAGACTGACCCTGGGATCGTGTGTATCCATGTTCAGCCTACTTTCGGCAACTGCCAGAGGGAATTTCCATAAATCAATATCACGTGACTTCGTCAGCCAATCAGCTAAGGTCTACCGACGTAACCCCAACGTAACTCGCCATTTTCGAGTCATGTGATGAACTACTTGTTCAAAATTTCAGATCCACCACACCTCTTGGATGATACGAAAGTTATACATACCTATATATTTTGGAAGCCCAGGCAATATCTGTTTCAGAAAGGGTATGAAAACCTGTAATTTATCAGATTTCTCGAGTCTGTTCTCCACCAGATGAAGGCCGAACGGAATCCGGTAAAGTACCGGATATCGCTCCGCAATAATGGAGACACACGATTCGCAAGCCATCTTATGGATGGCGAAGTGTACGCAAATGCAGACAGCAAAGAAATACGTGCGTCATACGGCACATTTTGCCAACGATGGGAAACACTTGTGTTAGACAGAATCGCACGTGTGTCAAAGACCGGAAACACGTGTGTCGAAGACTGAAAACAAACAAGACAGACATAGCGGAGAACGACGTGCTCCATATGTGGCTGAAGGTTATTGGTTCAATACTGTCCGATATTGCTCCAATAGTGATCAATGCCAGTCACTCATTCGGAAATACTCACTCAGAACTTTGGCTAATAACAGTGCTTTTTCTTCTTTGATGTCTTTTGCTATAAACACTCGGACAAAATCTTGAATTATAACGGCGGACATGGAGTTGAGTCCCGAGGATAACGTGCTGGAAAGATAAGAGTACAGCAACAATGTTTAACTGTAACTGATGTATTTTTGTACATCCGGGAACCTCTAATACGTTCAAATCAAACCTGCGTAAATGTATCACGAATAACCTAGTTCGGATTCAATTCATCGAGTGCAATGGAGCCAAGACCTTTATGACATATACCAACCACAACCTGAAACCATTGAGTCCGTGAGAGAACATGATTTAACGTCGCTTTCAACAATATTTCAATCATATCACGAGGTTTAGGTCCAATTCCTTTTAACACCCTGGGCCCCACAGATCAGAAACCATCGAGTTTGTCCCCAATGGAGGGGGAGCAAGTGATTAGCATAATTTCTCCCGTCTCCCTCCCCTTGATGGCCTCGGCGTATCACGTTGGGTACATCGGTTCTCGTCAATTCACCGAAGTTAATAAACGTTGAGCTCGGTCAATACTTGAATGGATGACCGGGTGCTGGATGAGTGACCGGTTGCTGTACTGGCTGGGCTGATTAGTGTCCAGGATAATAGGAACTGTGGACACTCTCGTGTTCTGGCACATGTAGGCACCGTCGTGATATGACTGAAAAAATGTTGAAAATGACGTTAAATCCTATTCACTCACAGACTCACTCCCCCCTGATGGCCATGTGCTCTCCAGCCCTTCCATCTGTTCCCAGCTCCCACCCCCTCTTATGCATAGCCTGTCACCCTTCAAACTGAGGCCAGTAAAGGTTTGATAACTGCCAAGTATATTGCTGTCGTTTACTGCCGAGTATATTGAAAAAGAATATAGGGATGTCCGGAGTTTTTGGACGATACGCGTGCCTGTGGTCCTGATATGTCGACATGTGGACGACTGCAGTTCACAACTTCTACCACTCAAACAAACTCATGACAACGTTATTATCATCCATATATATGAATATCCATCAGTATTTATTGGTAAGTGATCATTGCAACCAGTCTTCGAAATATTACACGCAGAACACCCATTTATTTTCATGATAGACCAGTTTATGTAAACGTACATATAAATGTACCACGACGGGACCGGGAGCTGCGGCTCTAGGTCAAACTCCATACTATTACTAGTCTTTTCAGGATAAAGACAAGTCTCAATGAACAGGATACGGCCACATACCACACATGCAGGATCGTGGTTCTCACCGAACTTTTAAATGGACATACGCAGACGAACTCAACACTTTCAATCACGTGCTTCGGCCCGCCATTTGACCGTTTCAAGTCCGATATCACCATTGTCGGACGCGTTCTCTCTGGTTGTCATTCGGTGATATCGTAGATAATTCAGTGCACATTGGTAATATAGGTTATTGTTCGGACTTACCTTAGAGCCCCACTAAACAGACAGGCTACAAATAGGCCGGGTATACCAGGAATGTCACCCAGTATTTCCATCACAAACAGAGGGAAGAGCTGAAATCACAAAATTTCGGAGAAATACAAACATCAATATTGCATTTCCTAATCATTTATGGTGTCGCCATATATACCACGGCGAACAGACAGTTTTGCTGCACCCTCCAATGGCGCGGGTATGCTGATAAGGGCAACAAGGTTTTCAAAACTAGTTTCACTGAACTCGAGATATTTAATACTACAGAATCTTGCAATAATTTAGCTGCGTTTTATGGAAGAGAAGTGTCATAAAATATTGGTACTTTGGGCCTAGAAGTAGAGATGCGCGGTGGTGAGCAACCACAGAAAAAGTCATCGAGGATCGAATGAAACATTTGCTTTGTGCGGGAAGTGAGGCCATGTAGATGCAGACAGTCGTAGTAGGAAGCATTGCACTTTCTTAAAAGGTCAGAATTAGCATTTTAAAATTTGCCGATCATGCAGGTCCAATCAGCAGCCTAAGAAAGAAAGCAGTAAACACTGTATGGAGGAATATACGATCTGATTTCTGCATATACGTCTGATACGACATTCTGGTAGATACATGTGTCAGAGATAAGAAAAACTCACAAAACTGGAATTACCACTTACCTGATCTTTGGCTTTCACCTGTCCAGTGGTCAAGGGGTCGCAATCGGCATAGAAGGCAAACATAATCACCCCTATTAGACAACACAGGTACACCAGCACCACCTTGGACGGGAAGTTCAACCAGACTGCACTGCACAAAATGGCGAGAATATTCTCTTAACGCAACCTAGCAATTTTCTTTTCTTTTCGCTATCTGTTATGCAGGTGAAACTAAAAAAGTAACCCCAAATGGTCCTATATCGGACTAAATTGGTTCCTTGTGGAACAAATTGATTCCATGAAGACACATTTCTGTCAATTTGGTTTGGAACTAAATGTGGTTCTATGTTGTTGATTTAGTTCTTCATTATGCTTGTGTAGCTGAAAGAATCGAAAGTGTGTATGATCAGTAACTATGAGAGACTAACTAGGCTCCAGCTTGGTAACGGTACGCTCATGAAATCAGCGCCTGTTCTACGTCCTTTACTCTCCTTATACCCCTGCTGATTCAGACAAGCAAATTTACCCCTCTTGACAATCGAATTAAAATCAAATCCTATCTGCGCCACCATCTGGATATGTCGCTTGTGGGATCTAACCGGTTTGCACTAACGGGAGTGTCGACCAATCCCAAGAAATTTTCATAGTGCAAGGGAACGTCACGGTAGGGGTATCTCCTGGCGTTGCCGCGCTGCAGCCAGATTGGCACCATAATACGGGGTAGAAATATGGACTGGTCCTTGACCTAAACATTGGGTTAAATCGGATACGATGACCCTATCCCCACTCCACGTCTGCAAGTAAGTAGTTCAAATGCGGCCGTGATGTCATAAGACTATTAAATATTCATGACCTGGGCGCTCTGAACACCAAATTCAATTGTAATCAGTGAGAGCCTACATTATAGCGACATATACGATTGGGGAGCATTGATAGGATATTAATTTACTCGAGATTGCCCCTCCCGGCTGCTAGGGGGGGCTTCATAAATGTAAACCAATCATTGTGCTACAGTGTTTTTTTTTTATTTTGGTTGTTGGTGAAAACATAATGTAACAGAAAGCTATTCATCAGACCGATTTTCATTAGCTGATTTAATGAGCCTAGGTATCGTGTCCAGACTCAGGAATGATACTCCGCCATAGTTTAACGTTATATTTGACAAAGTGCGTACATCGGTTTTGTCTCTTGTTTCTCAAGAATGATGAACAGTTTCTCTGGTGCTTTTATCGGATTATCACTGACTTATTGCTTTCAAATATACAGACTGTTTTGAATTAACAACACTGTAACGACGACAGAGGTAAATCATATACGGCGTAAAATAAAACTGGAGGTGTACTCTAACTGGAAATTATGTGATTTTTCAATACAGAAAATCCGTTACTGAGCTGGAATTCAAATGCAAACATTTATATTTTCATTCAACACCTTAGCCGCCATTTTTGGATATCAAGATGGATGTCATATAGTACCTATCCTGGTAAATATTCAGGAAGCTAGGGCCCATATATACATAATTATGGTCGCAGTATGAACTATTTCAGGTTTATTAATGTACGTTTACATAGAATATAATACAGAAAAATATAATATTTTAACTTACATTTGCGATTTCCTCAATGTTGGCAGTGTTAGTGACCTCTGCACCTGAGACTGGTTAGTTCCGTATATGGCCAGATTTACAAAAGTTCCACCAATAACCAGCGACCAAACTGTGTGACGGACGGTCGGATCGAAGCTGAAACTAAAACAGGAGATTTTGAAATGATCGTCAACTAATATAACACCACAGCGGTCCCTGTATCTTTCCGGTCCAACATGCCGCGGCGCAATCTGGTCGTGCGGTGTATTGTGGTCTGGTGAGCGGATGTAGCCTATTTGGTTCACGTGGCAGAGATTACGCAGTTTGAACGAAGAGAGTAATTTAAGGTCGGAATTCTGCCAAAATTAGGTTCGTTAAGAATCGTGAAATTTAATTACATATTTTCACAAGCTCGGCATAATATACATTAATTTATAATAAATACTATATATATATGATATATATTAAAGATTTTGTCAAATCAAACTAACTGTGCTTTATGATCGTGACACGGGGTTGAAATAGTAGATATGGCGCTATTTCGTCCAAAAGGTGAACCATTAAGTCTCTTTCAGTGTGGACCGAGTCATGAAGAACCATGACGACCAGAGTACTTTTCGCACCATGACGACCAGAGTACTTTTCGCACTGAGTGCGTGTATTTTGTGATAATATCTCTTCGGAAGAAAATATTTCTGGTCGTGGAAGTACGTGCTTCCCAGAAAAAAAACTACAAATTTATGATTCATAAAATATACTTATATCGTTGAGATATAGAACATTTCAGAGCATTCTTTCTACAAACAAATATTCAAATATGTACATCATAATGCGAAAATTGGAAGATGTTGGAGGAATATTTTGGAAATCGAACATGTAGATAATCAATCAAAATAATTATTTTAAATAATAGAATGAGGAACTATCTTGAAATACTTGCTAAAAGGGAGGGGGGGGGAGGGAGGGAGAGGGAGGGAGGGAGGTGGAGAGGGAGGGGAGGGAGGGAGGGAGGGAGGGGAGGGAGGGAGGGAGGAGGGGGAGAGGGAGAGAGAGGGAAGGGAGGGGAGAGGGAGGGAGGGAGGGGAGGGAGAGGGAGGAGGGAGGAGGGAGTGGAGGAGAGGGAGGGGGAGAGGGGGAGGGAGGGGGGGAGAGGGAGGGAGGGAGGGAGAGAGGGAGGGAGGGACGGAGGGAGGGAGAGGGAATTTGGCTTAATGTCACACTCAAGTTTGTTTCACTCATATGGTGACAGTCAGTTTGGTTGGTGGAGGAAGTCGGAGTACCCGGAGAGAACCACCGCCCTTCGTTGCTAAAAGGGAATCTATTGTAGCTATTTTATACATATGAACCTATATCTCCTGTATACATCATATAGTCAATATTCTTCAATTAATTAATTAAAATAATTGTGAGGGCCTTTGGTACTGGAAGTTTTCTGCTCCAAGGCGCCTCTATTGGAACAATGGAGATAAAACCCATTTCTGAGTGAGGCTACAGACCGTTTGGGTGTCTCTTTAATATATAGTAGTGGTTCTCTCCTGAAGGCGTGTTATGACCCTTTTGGCACTCCATAGTCATAGAGTATAACACTTATGAACAGATTTGTCGATTTATGTACTTGGATAACACATATCTATACTTACTCATCAAAGTCTATTCTTCCCCTTTCAGCTGCGATATGCCAGGCTTGACCCATACCAAACTCAATACTCGCCTTGATGAGGACAGCGAGCAGCCCAAGAACCATGACAGTCACTTGAAATGTATCGGTCCATAGCACCGCTTTCATTCCGCCCTGAAATAATGAGCACACGACATTGAAGAGTTTCATTTCGCTTATGAATAAGAAGATTTCGCGCTCGTCTGAAATAATTAACAAGCATTCAGCACTAGGAGAACCCGATTAAAACTGTCCCATCAATGAAATGTCACCATTTGTGCATGCACTGTTATACCCTTCTCTCACTGTCCGATATGTTAGTATAACTATGATAACGGTCTCAGTTCATTTGTTCCGAATCATACGGCCATAGTTTTTGCCGAAAAACTTAAGAAGATGTTAAGCTGTTGAGCCCATACTGTATTGACAGCTGTGGCTTTTTTTGGTCAACACGTAATGTGGTCGCGTTTCTTCAGAGATGTCAACAAGATTAGACCACAGGGGCTCGTTACCGTTGTTAATTGGTTAATTCGGTTAATTAGGTTGATTACAGGCGGGGGGGGGGCGAGGTAGGGAACCTCGACCCCCCTGTAATCAATCTAATTAACCAATTAACAACGGTAACGAGCCCCTGTGTTGTGTGACAGTTGACCTTTCGGGCCTCGCAAGCCACACTTCTCGGGCGGCTAATATTTTTTAGATATATTGCACTGTTTCTCACGTATGAGGAATTTAATTGGTAATTTGGTCGTAAATAGAGAAAGTGTCTCCGACAACGGAATCTTTTTCTGTATAATTTTATCGCATAAAAAAATATTTCAATTTTTTTTTCAGGAGGAATAATTTTTGGGGGCGATATGAGTGACACTTGCACTAAAACAAATAATTTATTTTTAATTTTCATTAATTCTTGAATTTTTTAACTTTCTCATCAATTGATGGACGTTTATCTCACAAGTAAATATATATGAAAAGTTATCATTGATACATGCTATCATAATTGCGTTTCTGTGTTCAACAGTGGCAGTTGAAGAAATCAAGAGATTTTGAATGAATTCTATAGATTCCAAAGAAACTGTAGCTATCCACCTTTAAGCTCTATCTCTTAGTACCCCCTAGTTCAGTGACCCCGCCTTTACACCGAAATTATTATTTTTTTCGTTATTTTGGGATTACACTATAATAGTATAGCACAATTGATCGATTCCGACGCGGGATTCGAAGCCCGCGTAGGACTCGACCAAATTTAAGGACTAGTGTGCTATACTAAGATAGCGTAATCTCAAAATAACGAAAAAACTGTTATACGATCACTTTCTAAATGACAAAAAATATCAAAAAGTACTTTCTTGTTATATAAGTGCTGTCCGAATTCTAGGTCACTCTAATGTCATTCTTTTGATTCTCATCAGTGATGCACAGCGCATCATGGAATTGAATCATGGGCATCAGGGCTATTGAATGGAGTTTTATAGCAACAACTTTGCATCATGGGATATCTTCCACCTTGGAATCACTTGATTGGTAATTTAAAAGTTTCAAAATGAAAGCCGGCATTTTCATTGGCGTGTGAAGAAAATTGTAAGAACATTCAACCAATCATAGATTTTCTATAAGAATCCCACTCACCAGCATTGTATACAATGTGCAGACGGCTCCCACCGCACACACCGACCCCCACAGTGTAAAACCGGTCACTATTAAGTAAAAATAAAAAAAATATTCTTGAATGAACCCGATGAGAGATCATCGTATCTAGCTCTCAGGGTATAATTATCAGTCTTATCTGAACACATACCCTACTGTATTATTCAAAGAACAGTGCGGTCTGATTTTCTCCAGTTAAGGGGAGTTATAAGCTTAGAACATTTTATCGATACACCTGCCAAATTAAAATTAAAAAACAAAAAAACACCAAATGATCAAACTGACATAATTTCATGTCAGAATGATACAAATCACTATCATGAAGATATGACCGTAACAAAAAAATGACGTACGAACAGGCAATACTCCAAAGCCAATTAGCATTAAAGGGCGAAATCGTGAATCGTACCTGCATGCAGAGCTAAGGATGGGGCATACAACACAATCGCCATCAGTAGTATCTTCAAAAACAAAAAGTCAAAAATAGCCATTATTCAAAGTATGTGCATTAATATCGAATTCTTGAAAAGGCAAAGATACAAGAGCTGGGTTGGTGACTCCGGTGTGGGATTCGAACCCCTGTTGCAACTACTAATGACTCAATTGTCGCAATTGCGTCACAATAACGTCATCTTGTCGAAAGCCATTTTCGCATTTTTTAACCAATTGTCCTATTTTTATTATTTTTTGTTATTTTCTTTCTCAGAATCTAATTAATATGATAGAAAATAATTAGTTTTTGGAAAATACATTATGTCCATGCCATATTATGCAAGGAAAATCGAAAACAGATATTAAATAAACTTGTTCTCAAATGTTTGCGACAATTAAAGCATACCAGAGGAAGATTTTAGCTTTTGTAACACATAAATATCGATGTCATTGGTGTACGAAGAAAATTTGTCGAAACTGTTGTGGAACTTGAAAAAAACAACAATAGTCGACCTTGATATACGAAGTTGATGGAAGGCTTTGGTCGACTCACCGTCTGGATGCAGTATGCCAAAGAGCAAGCCGTTCTCACGATGTAGTTGAATCGTTTCTCCAAGTACTGTAATAAAGCAGTTTCCTATTATGGTCACAGAACAAAAACGGGTCCTGAACCTACCAGGCCAGGACTTGTTGGGACGTACCCTCTCCTGGTGGGGGGGGGGGGGATTTTTTTATTATCCCTTCAGCTAGGGGGCTGAACATCTCACAATATATCTTGGGGTCAAGCGCCACCTGATCATGTAATAAAATCCAAGATGGCCGCTCTAATGAGGTCACAGTAACGTCATATTTTAAAACCGTTTTTTTTTGTATCAGCTCTCAGTTTGTATCGTTCCGAAGATGAAGATAGGGTATCAGAACTTTTGGTAGGGGTCGGGGGAGGGCGTAATCCCCCTCCTACCGAGGCCTGGAAGAGTGAACCACTCAAATAGAGATAAAGTTAGAAGTAAACATAGAGAGCCCTAATGGTAGCCATCATCAATAGGCACTGGTACAGTGTATACAGACATGCATTATGGAGGATGGATGGTAAAGAAAGAATCTTAAAATGCAGCATGGACAAAGAATGATTAATGTCGTCTACACCAGAAAATAACATGAGGTTGAGACTTACAAAACCCCTCGGCTTCCCGCAAGCAATTGAGAAATATGCTGAGGAAGCGCAAAATATTGTCCTTTTTAGGGCATATCATTATTCTGTAGATATAACAGCTACGTTCGAGCATATATCACAAAATCGTAGATTATCACACTCAAAATGGGGGCATAACTCTGCGTGTAAAATAAGGCCCAAGACGACAAATTTTTTGTAGGCTTCTAGAATACAAGTAGATAAATAACTTTCCAAAATTTGGTACCGAACACAGTTTTGCAGATATAACTGGTTACATTCAAGCATATCCAAGAGATATGATAAACTGATAAAAACTGATCAGATCCAAACTGATAAATCAGTTTCCAAACATTGGAATCTCAAGTGGTTCTGCCTAAAATGGGGTACCGGACGGACGGACGTACATGACGACGACAATACCCCGTGGCCAAACTGGCCGAGGGGTTAAAAGCATTTCCTATATGAATTCGTTGATGGCGTAATTTGTCAAATCTCTTTCCTGATTTGTCGTTTCTTCTGCAAAAGTTACACTCTTGCAGGAAACTAGCCTATGTTTTTGTATACTATGATTGTCTTTTTGAATTTGGTGCTAATGCTGTTATATGGGGTATGGAATAGGTCTTGGATAATGGACGCGGATATTCTTTAATGGAAGACGACTGAATTATGAATGACGGACCAGACGCTTGTAAAAACTCCATAAAATAAGGGCCGATACTATGAATTTTGTTTACCTTTCTAGAATACAACTAGATAAGTAAGTTTCCAAAATTTAGTAGCTGTACCAAACACGGATCTGCAGATATAACTTGTACATTTAACTATATATCACAAAATCAGGGATTATTACGTCCGAAAAGGGGCATAACTCAATAAAATATGGGCCGAGACGACTAATTTTTTTGTAGGCATCTACAATACAAGTAGATAAAAAAGGTTTCATCATAATTTGGTAGCTGTACCAAAAAAAGTTAATTAGATATAACTGGTTACATTCAAGCATGTATCACAAAGTCAGAGATTATTGCAACTGAAAAGGGGCATAACTCCTGTTGGTTTCTAGAATACAACTATATAAATAAGTTTCCAATATGTAGTAGCTGTATCAATGGCAGTTCTACAGATATAGTTGGTTACATTCAAGCATATATATCACAAGATCAGAAATTAGTACATCTGTAAAGGGGCATAACTCTGTAAAATATGGACCGAGCGTAGCCATTTTCGATAGGCGTCTGACTTACAACTAGATAAATCAGTTTCCAAACATTGGTCACTGTGTCTCAAGTGGTTCTGCCTAAAATGCGGTAACGGACGGACGGGCGTACATTACGACGACAATACCCCGCGGCCAAACTGGCCGAGGGGTAAAAAGCATATCCTAGATGAATTCGTTGATGGCGTAATTTGTTAAATCTCTTTCCTGGTTTGTCGTTACTTCTGCAAAAGTTACACATTGAATTAGGAAATAATTATGAGAAATGAAATAAAATGTGTGTTTTTTTTCAAACTTGAGAGATTTTGTAACTCAAGCTTCAATGGCATTTTTGACAATAATTAACTCAAGTATGTCTACAGTGAAATTCCCTTAACTTTAATGGTACCAATTTCCACTCTTACTTGAGCGAAACTTCCACTCAATTTTTTTTCGGGGTGTATCATCTCCATACATACCTCATATACGCTAGTCACTCCGAGATTATAGAACACTGGTAAATAAACATGGGCGGCAAAAATTAAAGATGTGCCGTAAGAAACTCCGAACCAGACAAACATTGTTCCGAAAGTATAAATCTCCGCAGGTGTTCCTAGAATGGTGATGGCTGAGACAAAGCTTGAAAGCAGAGAAAGCGAAACCGGAAGTACCGCCATCTTTCTTCCGGCCAACAAGAATTCATCTGTGTTCTTCTTATTTCTGTCTTTGATTGCATGGTAGAGTCCAATGGATACCGACACGACCAGGGTTAAGGAAAAGAGGATATAATCTAGGGTTTGGAATGTCTTGGTTGGTCGAATGTTCCAGCTAGTATCTCCAGACGCGGCCATTTCGGTGGATCGTAAAGTTTTCCCTTCAGTTATTTCCGTGTCACAGAATTGTTCCCACCAGTCTCCATGCTCTGCTTTTAGTATCGCATGACGGTATCCATTTTCCTCATGCTGCAAAACATAAATTGAAATCATATGATATGGCTTACAATATGACGGCTTACAATATGATGTAAACGTACTTGTTGATTTATGATACAGAATATCGAAAAAATAAACTTATAATTACTAACTCCAAAACTTATCCGTATTATGAATCTAGACATGTTCTGTTAGATCGTCTTTCCTAGTACATTAGACAAACACTTCTTTTTTTCAATATTACTCTAATAAACAAGAATGAATTTTGGTCTCATTTATTGCCAATAAAAGACATGCCAACGTACAGTTCGCGAATCCTGGTAGATGACTGAATTTCGACAAAACCGCCCAAACAAACCCATGTCGTTAGGAATATCTGGAGCACGTCAGACAAAACTACGAAAGCCGAGAGGGATCTTCTGAGTTTACATTTTAAGCGTTCTAAGTGTTCTGAGTTCCGAGTTCCGAGTTCTGGGTTCAAACCTCCGAGTTCAGACTGGTGACCCCAAGGTCATTCTGATCCTTGGTAATAATGGCCCGCGATCGCCCCCAAAGCATCTCATAATAAACTGCACTCGACGTTTGATAGCAACTGCATTAGTTCTAATAAACAAGGGTTGATGTGTATCTTCAAAAAGTAGGTGTAGGCCTATTGCGAAAATGTTAGTTATAAGGACAATCAGACTTGTTAACCTTGGACGTACAGATCATGGATTGATTACTGCGAACATCAACGGATATCTTGTTGAAAAGTTTATACTATATTTATTCATGTGTTGACATCAAACACAAGTTACAAAGCGCCTTTGCATGAATACACTTGTTTTGTTTGTTTGTTTGTCTGTTGTTGTTTTTTTGTTTTTTGTTTTGTTTGTTTTTTTTTATTTGTGCCCTACTACCGATATTCTTATAGCAAAACAGGTTAGCCCTACCCATATTTAAATCGCTTCGAAACTCGAAAGTCTGGGCTATTTATGGTGCGTTCCAGGATAACCACTTCGACCTGCCCTATTTATTTTCGTTGCCCCTTCGGGCAGACGGCTGAAACTTTCCATATACTATATGTACGGGTCAAGCTCTTCAACAAAATGTGACGTCATCTTGTCCGAAGTCATTTTTCGTTTATTTTTTAGACCGATTTTCCGAATATTATACTTTTCGATATATCCTCCCAAAAACAAATTAATATGATAGAGAATAATTAATTTTGGCAAAATAAATTATTTTTATGCCACTTTAGGCAAGAAAAATGATTAAAAAAGGACAGAATACACAGACAATTCTCTGAGCACATCCCGCGGTCGCCATTTTGAATTTTCCCATGAGCCTTTACACCTAGGTTGAATTAAATAGTCGCAAACTGTGTCAAACAATAATACTGCATCATTATTTCCCCATGTAGAAGTGAAAGTATTAATCAAAATATTTTCAATGTAAATTTTTCATTTCTTTTTCCTGTATTTATCGGGCTAATTTTACTTATATTGGTCTCATCTTACTCGAGTTGTTTTGGCACACTTGTAGATGAACTTGACACTGAGTTTGGGGTTCTTATACGTAAGTGGGTTGAGCCCAACTGACAGTCCAATCGACTAAAATAAGTACAAAATAAATATAAATATGAAAATATTTTTTCCTATCTCTTCATTCAATTCCTTCTTCGTATGTAGATTGACAAGTAGGTATAGAGTTTCATTACCATATATCTAAGTCATTCAGGAAAAATCGCCAAGACTTACAAGCTCTTAGGAAATTCGGTTAGTCAGCAATCGTAGTCCTATTCCCTCATTACTGTGCTTGTTTCAAATCGTTAAAAAAAATGCACCAGTCAGTTGAGTGTACATAAGTATGTTGCAAAGATATTCTACGAATATGCCATTTTGTTATACTTACTCAAGTTGTCGTCGTGAACATCTCAATGCAGATAGTGAAATTAAAAACCGTGTCCGTGAATTAATTGTCATCTGACAAGCTAGCTCTTCGTGAAAGGTAATTGTTGCTTAGTCCTTTGTGTCATGAACGAGCATCAATGAGGTATCTATCAGTACATGAGGGAAGGAACATGTAGATCTGTAGATATTCCTGTCACGTAAACTGGTAAATACCATTTATTCTGTCGTCCGGTTAAATTCCCTTTCTTGGTCTGGCTATAGTTATAAACTGAATGGGGCTCTATTTGTCAGCGATTCTTGCAAAGAAATGTAAACATGCATTCATGATTACCTATTCAATTAAGGACCTGAAGGTCGAAAACGGTTCAACGGTATAAACTGACACGATTAGGTATCCACGGTGTAATGCAGGTCCTTTTATCTCCGACACCTCCGAGTAACACATATCTGTTTTGTAAAAGAAACGGGCCTTTATAATGAGTTTCCTTGATTCACTGTCACCGTATTATGATAAAAACATGGTCCTTGTTGAACAATGGAAGTATACAAAGCCCTTTTTCCAATTTTGACGAGTCGAAAATGTCCTTCAATTGGCGCCAGGTCGTTGTCGCCATGTCCCCCGCCGCAACGCGACCGGCGGACATTAAAATTCTCCGTTCATTTCCGTGCGAATTCTTCACAAGCGATAACTTTGAAACGCTTCGACGGATTTCTCCGAAATGTGGTTTATGCATTCCTTCTGACAAGACGTCGATTGGTATTGCGCTTCAGCAAGATCCACCGGAAGGTGGCGCCACTGGGTTTGTTCCAACCCTCTGTGAATGTCCGTTTGTGCCCGTTCATGTCCCATGTTCGTTCCTGTCCGTGCAAATTCTTCGCAAGCAAGATATTTGAAACGCTTTGTCTGGTTCCTCTAAAATTCGGCACATATTTTTACGGAGGTAAAAGTGTGCTGTTTTCACCTCAAAATATACGATTTTGTATAAATCAACTACTTCAAGATGCTGTTTTGAAAAAAAAATCATAAGACCCAGGGCCTACAAAATATTCAGAGCATAAGACAAGATAATATACTTTACGCCGAGAAATATTTTCGAAATTTTTTTTTTCGACAAATTTTATTTTAACACTCCAAACCGCACCTCATGGGGGTCAAACTTCATCAAACCGCGCCAAGTCCTTTGGTATTCATGTGCTACAAGATGTCGCTTAGGATTGTGTTTCACCCACTTGCGCCTACAGGTGGCGCTACTAGTACTTGGTGGCAAAATCTAAATTTGGATTCCGGGCAATAGCTTGAGGATCCTCTCCGGATTGTTCTCAAATTGGGTATGTAGGTATCATGTCATGAGATGTCCCTTGGGATTGTGTTTCCCCCGCTTCTGCCTATAGGTGGCACCACCACATGACAAAATCCACATTTGTTTCAGGGCAATAACTTGAGAACTAGTAGCTTAAAGAACAGACTCATTGTTATTGAGGGCGTGGATGATGACGTCACATCCGTCACGGATGACGTGCCTTCCGTTCACGTGACTTCCGCATCAAGTTCACGTCCGACGTGACTTCCGGTCATTTCCGGTGACGTCATTTCCGGGGTCAAAGGCCATTTCCGGTGACTTCATTTCTGGGGATGTCCGGAGTCAAAGTTTATAGGGGGTATTTAAAAAAAATTAATATAATGGGTTTTATGTGAGCTATCAGATCGATCGGAGACTGGGCTATGTTTGATGGAAGAAATTGACACAACACTATAATGAGGTTACAGTCATTTATTGAAAATGATTGAAGAAAGTCAGCTACACTGACAGGCTATAAAGGGGGCATAACTGCCTGTTATTGCTAAATGAACATTTGGTTGTGTAAAAGATGCCCCCTTAAATTAGAAAAAAACAAAGAATGTTAACTCCATCAAAGGTGGGGAGCAAAAGAGGCCACAGATAACAATAACAATATTGTTATCACCCCACCCTCAGTCTCCGAACTATCGATTAAAATTACTAATCAAGGATACTGGTTAACATACCTGACGGTTGGGTAACAGGAGTAGGCAATGCTAGCCTCCCGCCACCTCAACACCCTGAAATGACAAAGATGGTGCATTTAGCAAAGGTCTGGCAATCTAAAATGTTATTTACTTAATGGAACTGTCAGAACACGTGAACCCGAAGTAGCTCAAATAACAATCAACAGATGTCCCAGAAAATTTCAGAAACCTGAGTAGAGCAGACAATGCTGTCCTCCAACTCCCCGTTCACTCATAACTGTATCAATACTAAGCTAGGTGGCAGAGCAGGCAATGCTGTCCTCTGTCACCCCCTCCATTATATCAGGATTAATAAACGGACTGTAGAGAGTAGGCAATGCTAACCTCTCTTGACAATACTCTGAACTGATTGATAAAGATAACCGTCGACAAATGATGGGGGAGAAGGCAATGCTTACCTCCCCAGGAGGATGAAGGGAAGTGCAGATAGACTGGGGACTAATACCAGCATAGAAAGGAAATTGAAATGAGTAGTGACAAAAGGGAAATTCAAGAAAAATCCAGTCTGATATGCCGCTGTAGTGCATCTGATTTCCAGCGGCCCATTTTCTTTATTATGGACTCTGGAATGCCACGAGAAGCTAAATGTGATGCTGCCCCAATTCTGAAGCTATGAGATTTGTACTTTTTAGGGTCTAAATGGGCAAATTTGAGGATGTCTTTTAATGTTTGTGTGAAGAAACCATACGACACTGGTGAACCATCTGCAAATTGGAACAGGGGGCCCGTAGTGTGACGGGATATACCCAGATAAAGTTTCAACGAAAGGACTGGGCATAGATATGGATCACTGAAACATGGGATGCTTAAGGTAGCTGGAAGGAGGTCACTGTTTTTGAAGTTCTTGATCGTAAGAGGTCAAACTTCGTAGGGGTCCGTGTTGCCACAGAAACTTTACAGCACAGTCTTGAAGAATATCAAGCTTGCCATAGGATTGTGAAACAGTGAATTCAGAGGCTCTGAGAAGAGCATGAAATGCCAGGAGAAACATAGCCTTAAACATATATCTAGAGCAATAAGATGGAATGGCATGATCTACAGCCTGGACAAGCTTGAGAAGAACTGACAAGGTGATGGGAAGACGAATATCTTGAGTAGGTTTTGATTTTTGAAATCCCTTGAGGATTTTTTTGATTAGAAAATTGTCTGTTGGGTCACCCCATCCTTCAAGTTTCTGCACAAAGGTTAGGGCTGAAATGTAAGAGTAAATGGTGGAAGAACTAAACCCCTGCAAAAACAAAAATGCTATGTAGTTGGCTAAAATGGGAGAAGTTATTGGAAAGACCCCCAAAGTCGGATAGTGGGATTCATGGAAAGCCGAGAAACGAGACACCATGCGGCGATAAGATTTAATAGTTGAAACAGATAAGGAGGCACGCAGAAGTTGACCCGTCACCGCCTGTAGATCAGTGGTGGTATATCTACTGGGGTTGGGGAAAGCCAAGGTGCTAGGCGATGAGCCTCCTGGAAATTAAAACGAGACAAATTATCGGCTATCACATTAACTTTTCCGGGAAGGTGTTTTGCACGGAAAAATATATTATGCCGGAGAGACACCAGAACAAGGCGACGTACAAGTTTCATAATGACGCTGGATTTTGATGATGTTTTGTTGATAATGCCCATCAAAGCAGCATTGTCGGTCATGAATAAAATCTTGTGATTAGCGAGCTTATCACCCCATATTTCCAGGGCAAGGACTATAGGGAAAAGTTCTTTTGGAGTGATAGGCAAGGATCTAGTGTCATTCGTCCAAGGTCCCGCAAACCAGTGTTTGCCAAGGACAGCCGCAAAACCCCCATGCACACCTGCAGCATCAGTATACAATCTAATAGTATCAGACGAGAGCCAGTCGGAGAAAAGAAAACAGGATTTACCATTATAACATTGAACAAATTTCAACCATGCTTGGAGGTCAGCACGAGCTTCAGAATTCAGGCGGATGTGGTCATGAGGTTTAGTAACTCCTATTGTCAAATCCTGGAGCCTTCGTAGAAAAGCTCGGCCTGGTATGATTACGCAGCAACAGAAACTCAAATAGCCTAGCAGGGATTGAAGTTCCATAAGAGTGATTTTTCGTTTGTGACAATACTTGTGAAGTAGCACATTTGCTTTCTCAACTTTATCCTGCGGTAAACGCGCCAACATCTGATCGGAGTCTAGTTCAATTCCATAGATGGGAATGACAGTTGTTGCTTCCATCGTTTTAGAATGTTTAATTGGGATACCAAGAAACTCACAAAATGACAGAAAATTATGAAGATCTTCATTACATTTTTTGGAGTTTGAGGGACCCACAAAAAAGAAATCGTCCAGCATGTGAGACATTCCAGATACACCAAAGCGATTAGACATGATCCATTGCAGGCTACAACTCAAAGTTTCAAAGATTTTGCAGGATGAGGATGCTCCCATTGGGAGACATCGATCGTAGTAGTATTTTCCATCCCATGTGAAACCCAGATACCTGTAATCATTAGGATGTATGGGGATGATACGAAAGGCATCCTCAATGTCAGCTTTGGCCATCAGGCAGTGTCTACCATGAGCCTGAACTAACGCTATGGCATCCTGAATAGTTTCATAAGAAACTTGTGAGAATTCAGCAGGAATGCCTGCATTGACTGAGGAATCTTCATCTGGGTAAGAAAGGTCATGAATTAAGCGAAATTTCCCATGTTCCTTCTTAGGTATGAGGCCAAGGGGCGAGCAATGCAAATTTTGAAAAGGTGGTATCTCAAAAGGACCTTTTATACGACCAAGTTGGACTTCTTTGTCTATTTTTTGTTGAACTATATTTGCTTGCTGTCAGGCAGAGCTATGGTTCCTTGGGACGCTTGAAGTTAATTGTGCTTGAGTTCCTAAATGAAACCCAAACGTAAATCCTTCAATCAGAAATTTGGTTAACGAAGGGGTATATGGTTGTAGAAAACTAGCTAGACGCCGTGGATTTACCGGGGTTGGTAGCAGTAGAGAATTATGCTTTTGATTGTTTTGGACAAGAGGACACACTGTGTTTACCAGCGCATTTGGGGATTTCGTGCTTGTGCAAACAATTTTTGCTTGAGCATTTTCCGAATTTACAGAAACCCCAGCAGTAACCAAAGGGATAGTTATTTTTCCGGGTTTGGCCACGAAAGGGATGGTTTTTTACATGTCCAACATCAAGACGCTCACGGGTGAAACCGTTATTAGTGTTGTAGGGATTACCCTTCAAAGAACAGAGTCGCCACAGTTCGTCATGCACTTTCCCCCATTCCAAAGGTTCCAGAACTCGCAGTCTCCTAAAATTTTCATCATAGAACTTGGCAGATAGAAAGTTAAACTGCTGGTTGATGAGACGTATACTGTTGCCATATTTAATCATGCCTGAAATGTGATCGGGATATTTCTCACAATATATGGTCATATAGATGTCATATGCATGACACCACTGGGAGATATTGTTTTTTTTGTTTTGAGAGGAAATGCAACGGAGAATGAACGTCTACCTCAAACCCGATACAAAAACAGGCCCCAGCCCCGACGCTGGTGACAAACGTTGCTATGGCAGCACGCGCACGCTTTCGTCATCTGTGACGTTGTCCAGCCATCCCTCTTCATGTGTGGAAAATAACTCCACTTGTTCAGAATTGAGTATACAAGTTAATAAAGAGTCATAACATGCTACTCACATAAATATCATTATTTGCAATAATATTCCTTTGGGCTTATATACAACCTGGGCTACTTAGTATTTTCAGTATATCACCCCTCGCAGAATGTGAACAATCCGAATATCCATGATGGCGGCCACACAAGGTTCGTCCTACGTGGGTCGAAGATTGGCGATTTTCAAGTAGGTGACACGCTACCTACGTCGCCCCAGGTCACCCCGTGCGTTGGCATGACATCGGTGAGGCGCGTCTGTGATTGGTGGATGAAAAACACGCTGATGGTACGTGTACCTCGATGCCGTGCTTGTGATACGTCTCTCCACAAGTCTCAACATATTCTATTCCATAGTGATACATATTACCGATGTCAATATTTATTAAATCTATAACAGAACAAGCGCTGGATGAGCGCAAAGACCTCCGTCGAGGCAACAGGGTCCGTAGCGTAATACATCACTGAATAACATACGGCCGGATGCCAAGCTCAATTTTGCATTTGTTGGACGTTAGCTTCATCAATGGTAATTAATCTGGGATTGAGGGTTCCTCACTAGCATGTCCAGACAGGGATGTGAAAGTCACATTCCCAGCAAATAATTTTTGTTTGATTTGACGTGCTTGAAATATTGGGGTATGGAATAGAGTATATTGATGGAAAACCTGGAAAAATGCTTGAGACATTAGGCCCCATCCCACCCACACCTCCCCATGAGAGGATCCCCTCACCCAAATCAACACGTTAGCGACAGAAATGAGACCCTGTGTGCCTAGTTGTACCAACTTGCTTGTGATTTTGTGCTATAGGCCCAACACAGCAACACTTCATATTTTGTATGTGTACAGTATAGCATCATCATTGATGAGAGAATGCTCTTCAAAACACACCTGATTTTACCGACACTTCGTTCTGATCTGTCTCAACATCATATGATGATTCAATGCGCTCGGTATAATTTTGTATACTGGTGTTACAGGTCACCTTCGCCTTCACCTTACTGTATCAATGACCATGGACTTGTACATGTATCACATTCACATTGAATGGTGATGGCTGATGAGAATATTGCCCCTATGGAACAAATGACTGGATTCCACGCAGCAAATATTTATTGTGTAACAGTGAGAAGAAAATTAATTGTATAAACATTCCAAGCCTCATTGAACACAAGCCGCACCATACTTGATATGAATATAACGCGCGTACATTAGCTCGCTTGGACGTCGCTTAGTTAAATATGGACAGACTCGCAAAAATCTCAAAATTTTCAAAAGCCACAAAAATGCCCTCAGCTTGTACAGAGTAAGTAAAAATACTTATGTACAACTTGATGTTTAGAAATGACTGTGTTGAGCGGTTCTATTCTCAACTTCTCTTTTATTCTATGTCATAGAGGACAGGGTTTGGTAGATAATTAAAAACTGTATTAACTCGGCTTCACATTTTAGAGAATGACTTTAATTGAGCCAAAGATGAAAGAGAAATACACTTATAAAAAAAATTATTTAAAAAAATATATGTTTATATTAATTTCCATAATTTATTGAAAAAAACTATACGTAGACTTCGACCACCCAATATCACACAGGCCAGGCAACTGTGAGAACAAGTGAAAGATACCCATCGAGTTGAGCGGATTTGCAGATAAACAACAACACAAAATTGCACTTTGTGCCTCACGAGGCCCTTCTCCATAGAGTGCATGCCAGTTATTTTTCTAGACTACAACAACAACAGTTTTTGCCTGTATCACAGTCCGAGCTTCCGATTACGCTTCAACCTTACCCAGACGACGGATAATTTTTGACAGATTGTCCGGCTAGGTTGTTGATCGGATTCACAGATCATGAATTCCACCGTGACGGAATCACCGTTGGGAAGACTTTTTCTTTATTCAAAGTCATGTACTCGGAAGTTCCGTGGTCATACCCATGTAGTTTCAAGTTTAGTTTGCTATTCTATATGACATCTGTTTACGGATCCATGAAAAATCTACAGATGATCCAGCATTTTCAGTAAATCATGCTTCGAAATGTTCGTGACGGAATCACCTGAAACGGACATGACTCTTGACTAGTGTTGCTTGTCTATTTTTTTGCTGCTCTGTTTCAATCTGACTATTCTTATATGACATCTCTTACTAACATACAGTACCCAAGGATGATAAGATTTTTTTCATCGTGAGAAAAACGCGACTGGATCATCCCAGGGGTTAAATCTAGTCCGTGACGGAATCGACAAAAAATCGTGATGGAATCACGAGTGCGCTTTTTAAATCTTATCGGTAAAAGTGCTTTATTAATTACACATTTTCTTCAAAAAAATATTCCTAGAGTGAATTTATCTCTTCTACTTAGAAAATTAAAACTCTGACCTCTTATTTTTACTAAGGTATACAGCTCCCGCCACATGCATATCTTTTCTGCAGATGTTTCAAAATAGTATAGTTTTCAGTAAAGTGCAATTTTTCTTCTTTGACAATTTAGAATTTCCCGAGTTCTTCATGTTAAAAAATTGCGGGAAAAATATTTCGCTATTAAAACACATCTTCTCTATTATTGGCTTGTTCCCGGGGATCATAGGAAGCGAATAGAACAAACAGCATGCTAATATAGGGTCTACGACAGAATGTGGAGTGCATTTTATGCGAAAAAGGGCTGTTTAGCAATGTCCGCTTTTCCGTGGAATTCATGAGCGCACGATTGAAGTATCATGGGAAGATATATATTTCCAGTCGCTATCTCCCCCCCCCCATCTTCAAACAAAAGGAAAAGAAAAAGCCGAGAGAGCGCCTCGTGAGGCAGAGTTATTTTTCCAGACTACAACAACAACAGTTTTTGCCTGTATCACAGTTCGAGCTTCCGATGACCCTTCAACCTTACCCAGACGACGGATAATTTTTGACAGATTATCCGGCTAGGTTGTTGATCGGATTCACAGATAACGATTGAAGCATGGGAAGATATATTTTTTCAGTCGCTATCTCCCCAACCCTCACCCCCCCCCCAACTAAAAAAAAAGAAAAGAAAAAGCCGAGAGAGTTCTTCGGAGTTTTACGTTTTTGACCTCTGACTTTGAATTTGACTTCTCACTTCCGACTCGCATCCTGGTGAATGACACTCGTCCTTTATCTTTTTGCCGATTCAGAGATTCTCGAGGAAGTTTCCAATTTTCTTTCGTGAAAATTTACTTTTTATGAAAGCGCAGGTTTGTCTTCGTCGCATACCGGCCGCAAAATGGTACATCTTCAGAAAATTTATGACCCAGGCCTATCCCAAAGTTCACAAGATCATTATTGTTTAGCATCATCAGATAAACAAGACTAGTACGATCAGACACATGAAGGCGAAAATACTGTATAATTGACGTAATTCGTTGCTTTCCGCGTTTCAATGGTTGATCTTCAATGCAGAATCTAGGTCAACTAAATTTATAATGTCTGCTGCTTCAAACGAGTAGGCCTACAAGTACGTTCAGTTTTATTTTTTTAACAACAAAACTTGCATAATGTTAGCAACAAAAGTACATATCATAGGGCGTATGAACAGTACTATGTATTGAATGAAGAACAGAAATGCTGCAAATCCCCTGACCTGATCATGAACATGTCACGCTAAGAACATTGGAATAGGTCATAAATTTTCCGAAGATGTACCGTCTTGCATACCGGCCATCTGTACCAGCGCGAAGCTATAAGTTCACGCGCGAATTTAGTACCCTCGAATAAAGAGACCCGGTGGAAGCGCTGCAAAGGATACACACCTTTTGTGACGTAAGCATTCATTTGTGTCCAAAGAAAGATTCAAGATTTCGTCGGGAACCATGACGATCCCTATTGGAAATACTATGAGTCGTGGGTTCCCCATATGACAATTATTTGGCGGGAGATTTCACGTTGCGCTCCTAGACCTCCGTCTGATCGACGGAGGTAAAAATTGATACGCTGCTTGCAATCCATGGGATTCGAACACCCGAAGCTTGGCAGTCCAACGTTTTATCGACAGACCTAACGTGGCTGTGCATTTTTGCTTTAGGTTTGATTCGATATGTTATTTTTTATAGTTCGGGGTGCATATGAAGAAAAGTTTGCGGTAAGCACTACGATAAAATTTCAAGGTTGGTTAATAGCATTGATTCCAATTGGTAGCTAGCAATCCAGAGAAAGGTCTACAATTTTGTGCTTCTGAGAATGTAACATCTTATATTGAATGATAAACTAAAATGAGCTTGACTCTTGGTAACTAGTTGACCTTGAAGCAAGAGCCGAGAGCTCACATATCCCACACTGAAATCGACAATAGTCAAACACAAGAAAATAGTAGTTTTCCTGCAAATGGATTCCTTTCAGACGAGATAAATTTTCATGAAGGAAGTAGAAAGTGATGAAGTAAACCTTTGTTCTTGAGTTAATAAACAGGTATGAAGCTCATAAAGGATCATTCTCCCCGTTTCATTTCTTCATTTCGCAACAGTTTAACTAAATGTAGCTGTTTCAAACATGGGATTCAACTCCACAGGACAAATGCCATATACATGTTGGGGAGAGAAATTGATCTCAAAATGTATGGCTCCTCTTTGCCATGCGAGTAAGGTATACTCAAAGTTTGGTACCAATCCATACCTTGAAACTAGAGATATCGCATGGACAACAAATGTTAATGGATGAATGGACAGAACGCAACCTCGTCTTCGACAGGCATATGAAAATGTCACTTTTAATGATTTCTTGATTTTAGGGTCACAGTGGCCTTGACCTTTGTCCTACATTTTGGTATATAAACACATCATGTCCCTCTAATGTATCCACTGGCAGAAAAAGTTATTTTCAATGATTTCCTGAGTTTGGAGTCACAGTGACCTTGACCTTTGACCGTGACCTATATTTTGATACATGACAAACCGTCTCCCCGTAATTTCTCAATGAACACAAAAAATCATGATTTTTAAGAATTTTACGATTTTAGGGTCACAGTGACCTTGACCTTGACCTTTGACCTTGATTTACATTTTGGTATGTGACACATCGTGTCCCCCTAATGTATCTACTGACACAAAAATGTTATTTCAATACTTTCCTGATTTTTGGGTCACTTTGACCTTTGACCTTGACTTAATTTTTGGTATGCGACACTTCATTTCCCCCTAATGAATCCACTCACAAAAAATAGTAATATTTCATGGTTTCCTGCTTTTTAGGTCACACTGACCTTTGACCTTGTTTCTGGAGTCAGTGACCTTGGCTCTTGACCTGGATTTAAATTTTGGTTTATGAAAAAACGGCTCCCCATAATTTCTCAATGGACTAAAAAAATCATGATTTTTATCAATTTCATTATTTTGGGGTCACAGTGACCTTGACCTACATTTTGGCAGGTGACACATCGTGTCCTCCTAATCCATCTACTGACACAAAATGTTATTTTTAATAATTTTCTGATTCTGAGGTCAGTGACCTTTGACCTTCGACCTTGATCTAATTTTTGGTATGCGACACTTCATTTCCCCCTATTGAATCCACTCACAAAAAAATTGAAATTTTTAATCATTTCCTGATTTTTCGGTGACACTGACCTTTGACCTCTGACCTCGACCTACATTTTGTATGCAACACATCGTTCCCCCCTAGGGCATCCACTCACCAAAAATTAGAACTTTAGATAGAAAACTGTCAATGATCAATGATTTCCTGTTTTTTAGGCCAGTGACCTTTGACCTCTGACCTCGACCTTCATTTTGGTACGCGACACATGGTCTCCCCGTAGGGTATCCACTCACCAAAAATTGGAACTGTAGATAGAAAACTGTCCCAGATATAGACCGGACACGAGGGACGAACAGACGGATAGACGGACAGACAGACAGACAGACGGACGGAAACCGCCATCACATAATAAGTCCGCCTTTTGGCGGGCGTAAAAAAATACGAGCGCTGATCGCCACCACAAGGCCAAAACGTTCATTCTACGTATAGTCAAAGGGCGACAACTGGATTTTGACCATTTTTCGTACACAATGTGACAAACTATTGTTCACAAAGGTATCACAGAGAGAAATAATCAGCTCTTCTTGTCATCTGTTTGAAACTATATCGTATCAAGTTCAGTTAAAAAATATATCGCCACTTCCGGTGATGACGTCACTTTCGTCAAGGATCAGGGTTAATGGTCAAAACATGTGTGATTGAACGGTTGACAATGCGCTAAGGCATTACGATGGAGCGTTAAAAATATCGCCACTTCCGGTGACGATGTTACTTTCGCCAAGTCAAATCATGTGTGATTGAACGGTTGACAATGCGCTGAGGCATTACGATAGGGCGTTAAGGCGGTAAGCTAGAGCGTTACGGCCTTAAGATGCGTTAATGCGTTAATATAGGGCGTTAAGATATGGTGTTAAGGCTTTGGTGGCGGGCGTTAAGAGCGAGATGGAAGCTTTCATGTAGAGTCATATGGTTGCTTTGTAGTCGCCAGACGTCGTCAATTTTTCCCACCTTTTGCATATCGCTCCAATTTAAGGCGCAACAAGGGGCGTTGACGGGTGTCACTGCATTTCGGTGAGTTAGCATCAATTCCATGGGGGTATCTAGACCCATCAGAGCTTCTGAGCTATTTCCCCACGGCGTTGAAGCGTTAAGCTAGGCGTTAGCGGGTGTTACTGTCCATAAAAGCTCCAAGCGCAACGCTGACGATTTCCGACCATTTTATGCGGCAAGTTTCTTCCATCCCTTGAGCAAAAGCCTTCCATCCTATGGGGTCCATCTCTGACCTGCGCTGACGCATCAGATCATTCACCAAGTCCACCATATGCATGCCGGTCACCACTTGGTCATGAACCAGAAGTTCACCTTTCTCATTCCAGGATAGATTCGGATTGTCTTTTATCCGTTCCAACAACAAGCCACCCCTCATGTGGAGCGACGCGGGTAGACTCTTATGACCTCCTCTGCCAGCCACTTCGGAGTTGAAGATGGTATACCTGGTAATACAGGTTGTGGGACAAGTGGTGCTGGCTGTACACGTTGTGCTGGATGTTCGACTGACATTGGGCTTGGCCTAGGGGGCTTGCCCCATGAACGTTAAGTACTGTTGAAACGTCTGATTGTACTGCTGTATTTCTCACTGTCGCCTAACTCCGGTCGTTGTAGAATCTGTTGCATCTCTTCATCGATTGTGTTCATCGTCTTCACCGTAGATGAGATGGGATACGGAGATTATAGGTTCTAAAGCAGGCGTGGGTCCACCAGTTATTTTTTGGTTCGTTGTCGACCGAAGAGTTCACACAATAGCCGTCCTCGCACGGAGGCAGCCAACGGCGCTAAGATGGCCCCGAGAAACCCGCCTTCATGCACGATTTTTTTATGCTTGTCTTGTCTTTTAAGTCTTATGCTCGGTCAACTTCGCCTTCTGTGTCGGAGTCAGTGACACGTTCCCTTTTAAGATATTGAGTCCGATCTCACACAGCACACGAGAGCTGCTTCTGCCCCACGCACAATAGTTCCCACCAAGTCGGGTGGGGCAGTCTCCAGTGCCCGGAGCGTCTGCGCATGCTTCCGAATTCGAGCAGAATTCCTGCTCGACTAACGCTGAAACCCACAAACCTACCCTTTTCATTAGTTAACTACAGAGACAACATGAACAAGAATGGTGTGTTTAAAATTTTATTATCCACTTTATCACATTCACACCCCAGCTGAAGAGCCACTGTGGTTGTGTGTTATATCTTATTATTTTTGCACGTACACGTGGTAGATCTCTCCGACGAAGATACCGGTCCGTTGTCGAAGGTAGTCGGGGGTGGCTTGCTCCAGGTCGAAGAGCATATACCCGTATTGAGGGATTGCCGCCTCGTCAATGGCTTCCAACGCAAACTGAGTGCGTGCAGGGTACATCTGTCTCGGCAGATGTCGAAGTTTCGATTCTGTACAGTGTAGATGATGCTGAACCGCCGACGATGACCGCCTTTGGTAAAGAGCTGGGTGACCAGAGCATCCGTCTCCGCCATGAGATCATCGACGACCACCAATGTGTGCTGTTCCAAGTCGGCCAGGTTGGGTAGACCTTCCACGAACCTATGTGGGGCATTGTTGCATACGCCGCCTGCCATTCTCCTTAACACAACACGACTCGGGAAATGGGTGAGGTAGCCATGTTGTCGGCTTGTTCAACGAGTTTCTGGACAAAGTGCGTCTTGCCTGAGCCCGTCGGCCCCGCAATGAGGCAGATGGACGGGTGTTGCCACCTGGGGTACATGGGTGGAGGTTTATCCGCTTTCGTGGTAACCCGCTCTCATAAATTCGGTACGAGTGAACCGGGGTCATCGGTGCGTCGAGATTCGTACCGTTGTCCACACCTTCTAGCATTAACTGTGGGTTGTCGTAAACGACGGGTCTTCCAGTGCAGGGCTCGATGTTGACCTGGACTATATACGTGGTGTGGTAGTGGCCCCTGAGGCCGTGTGAGGTTTGACTGGCGTAGATGAGGTCTGTAGTCTTGTTTGACTTGAACTCCCGGCTGGTGGTTGTGTCCTAGGTGAGATGAGTAGAGTGCCCACTTGTACTCCATGTGCTTTGGGAGACAGTGTGTTCAGAAGCGACTGCACTTAATTCATATCAGTGTGTCCATGGTCGAGGGTGGGAAGACGGCGGTGCTTCCTGGTTTTATACCCGTTCCAGGAATTCAACGAAATGGGATAGCCTTGCCATTTCACGAAGTGTATCGTCTTGCCTCGGCATGGCTCGGTTTTCAGGATGCGTTCCACAGTGTAGTAATCTTGCGCTGTTTTCGCCGCGGGCTGTAATTCTTGCTCATAAAACGTTCCTTGCAAAGGCTCCCCTTGTTTATCGCTCCAGTTGAGGAGGTAAATCTACTTGAACTTGCACTTGACATTACTGATCCATACAGGGTCCCCGATCTTGGTCTCGTTGTACGTATGTGTGTTGTACCTGGACTTCCAGAAAGTGCTGGAAGGGTCTGTTGAGGGATTCCGTGCTTTCATCGGTTTGCAAATACAAACATTTGGGATCTGTCATGAAGATGCCTTTGACGACCCACGCATTCTTTGACAGGATATCGATGATCGTCAAGATATATCATCGTTGTGTTGTGGAAGGCGCTCAAATCCACTTGCCATTGAGCATCTATACAGCCAACGATGACCCAGTTCCGTAGAAAAAGATGGCGGGCGGCTCGAAGTAAGGTAAAAATATCTTGTTTTTTGAGCCAATACAACGTGTCCAACACCTTACCCCGGCGATTCATGGTGATGACTGATGAAGGACCCAGGGTGTATTGTTGATTGATAACGAGGTCGATGTTCCTTTCTGACGGGTTTCATTGGATTCGGTATCCGTTGTATATAACCTGGGTTGACTGAGCCTAGTCGGATAGTCTATGGCGTTGTCGTCCTCTGCGGTTGAACTATGGGTGTCAAGTGTCAAATCTTTCACGGAGGTGAGTACCGGATAGTCTCTTTCTTTGACGCGGTTGATAATTTGCTCATTGGACTCTGCCGCCGCGTCACTCGGGGCACGAGCCCGGCCCAACTGGACGACTGACCGCACGTCCGATGTAAACAACTGGTCCACAATAACGACCACTTTATCAGATCAGGATCTAGGGTGAAGCTTCTGGTGGGGTCATGGTAACATCCCCCACGTGCGACGAACTCGTGCCATGGTGGAGCAAATGACGCGCGATGAATGACGCACACTGTCGCTGACCTCCGATTTTATACCCATCACTCCCAGAATGCAAGTACCAATAGCGTAGCGCAGGGTGTATGGTCCGTTCGTCTCAGACATTTTTAACGTGCGGGAAAAGATGACCTTTGACCCCGGAAAAGACATCACCGAAAATGACCGGAAGTGACCTTTGAACCCGGAAATAACGTCACCGGAAGTTACCAGGAGTCACGTAAACGGAAGTAACGTCGGACGTGACATTTGTTCCGAAGTCACGTGACCACAAGTGACGTCATCCGTGACGGATAATGAATCGATCCTTTATATACTACTACCGTCTTTCGCCTCAATAGTATGTTGAGATACATTATCTGCAAACACAATCAAGAGACAACCGTTCCGACTACTACCTACGGGTAAATCAAGTGGTGTAGTGGATGCTGTTCAGCGGCCCATGGAGTGTAGGAAAGACGTCATGGGTGATAAAATTCTTATCTGAAAGTCTCACAAGCTATACCCATATTATCGAGTGCTACAGCCGGTGGCAGCCCGACAACGAGACTATGCGGTTAAAGAATTGAAAATTCGTCCGTGGAATTCCTCACAATATCATATTACTTTGACCTCAAGCAGAACAACTTGTTAGTACTAGACGATGTGATGGGTACGGGTATGGAAGAGGATGACCCGTACCCGAATAAGTTCAGAACGCTAGAATGCGAGGGAGTGAGAACGCGCGGGCGAGATTGCGAGGCGACAACGCGATATCAATCAAGAGTACGATGGGAGGGGTTGCCGTTAAATTGATATCGCCGGTAAAGTTATGGTGCGCGTGCGCGCTCGGCCGTAGGCCTGTTGTGGGCGTTTCAGGGGTATGGGTGAGCCATGCGTGGTCCAAATTGGTTGTCAGATTGAAGCGCTCGTGATAAAGACTACGATTATGGGCATTTGAAGTGGGAGTTATATGGAATATAGAAAAGGTCTTCGGATTATGGACGCGGATATTCTTTAGGGGACGACGTCTGAATTATGAATGACGGACCAGACAATTGTAATTTTCAGCGAGTTTTTGTCCATCATTGCTCTCAATAGGCCGTGTACGATGCCGTAATAAGGATCACGTGGTGTAGAGTAGAGAAGTTACGCCATCGGTAGTAAAGTGGATCGATTAAGTACTCCCTATACACTGACCCTTATGAGTTGCATGTGGAGGAAAATGTCACAAAATAAAGGCGTGATGGTTTATTCGCGGTAGCCATTGCGCACTCGGACACGTGTATGGGAGGTGTACGGAGGGTATGTTAGAGCAAATATATACGTCTCAGGTTTGCCTCTGATGCTGGTACACCACACGGAAACACGAAGTTCATAGCCCATTGTAGAAAAATACACACAAAGGTATGAGTTCCATTTTTTCAGTGAACAAATTGCAAACAAGAACTTAAGCCCAGAACGGTGATTGGATATTGAAATGTTATTCGGTCCAGTCGTTCACCAGCACATCTCGGTCTTAAGCGTAGGGGTACTCGTCAAACATGTGCACTATCGTGAGTAATGGCAAGCCAAGGCAACGATGGTAGAGGTAAATCAGGCAGTACTGTCCACACGCGCTACTGATCAAGCCTTGCAACGCTTAACCGTTCCAACAACACGTCTCTGTGGCTTCCCTTATATGTGTTGTAATTCTTCCGCGAAGGCCGCCAAATCTATTTGGATGGCTGGAATCCCGGACGGGTCAAAGTATTCATCCTCCTCTTCTGTCAAGTACATGGTAACCCAATGTTCCCAAGCGCGAACCTGTCTGTGTTGAGGGCGTACGCGGCAGGGTATACGTAGTTTAGCGAAAAAATGTTTAGGGCAAGCACTCGTACGTGTCCTTGGATCTTTCTCCGGCGAGGATGTCACCATATATATGCCCATCTTAATTAGCGTAGTCACACAGGTCGTTGCGGCTTGCATTTACGTGTATGATATTTTCAAACTCGGCGTAGCAAATCACATTGCACGTTCTCGCTAGAGGTGTCCCGATGTGGAAATCCAAAAGTAAACTGCCTTTCTTAACGACACTAAGCTGATGAACATGGTCTGAGCTGGACGTTAGGTCGAAACAGAAGAATGTGTACCATCTGCCGAAGTCGTCCCGACTTGTAATATTTCCTCCAACCTGGTTGATTTGACCCATCGACCAAGGTTCATGTAGCTCCGAATATAATTACTAGAGTCAGGTTCGAGTTTAAGGGACCGTGTTGGTACCTGTTGGCCGTCCACATGCAGAGCCACAAAGCTTATGTTGATCCCTTTTTGATTAAATGGTTTCTCTGCTATTATAACTCATGATCTCCACACAAGTGAAGGTCGGCCGCTTAGAGGCATCCTCTAGGAAGACATTTTCCAAATTGTCAATCATATTGCCTTTACGGAGGGAAAACTCCTTGATTTCTACTCACCGGTTGGTGGTATTCAGCTGTTGTTTTCTCTCTAAGGCTTCGGTTTCACTGCCGCACTCGATTTCATTTTGCGGACATATAGACTGGCCTCCTGGTTGACGATGGCATACTGGGTATCGTCGGTCAGGGCCATCGCAAATGCAGGTGTCACTCTCACCAGATGTGTTTTGAAAGGTGATTCGATTATTCGGGGGAACGTGTGCGCTGAATCCAGGTACGTCGTATCGGTTTTGGTGATGGTGAATTCAATGAGGCCTGTGACAGTGATGCTGGAGAGGGTTAGATATTCTAACCACTGTTCCTCTTTGGCACTGGTCTGGGTGGGTGGTGCCGCTTCCCGCTTCTTAGCTCGACGTTTGACGGCCGGTTGGATCGGTAAGGCATCCAGCCATGGCTTGCAGCTCCCTGCGCACGGCTTGTTTTCCAAGAGTTTTGTAGTCACGCATCACAAGCTGGAGAAATTTTGACGACGCTGACAAGCACATTGCCAAGAGAGTAACGTCAATTTCAACAATATTGCAGTCGTATGGCGACGAACCAACAAGGCCTGACCAGGCCAAGTTGTGTTCTTGTCCATCGTGCTGTAGGTAGACTCGATTGTAAAACTGACTTCCTCACCGGAAGTGACGTAATCACCGCAAGTGGGCATCATCGCGCGCATGTGCCTGTTATGTATAAGGATAATGCATGCTATCGCTTTGGGTGCACTAATTGTCATTGGGCATTATCTCCCTTGTTCCACACAGCTCATACTGCTGGGGTGACGTAACTGGAATAAACCAGTTCCTGAAACGGCATTTTACGTGTTATGTCGTACTTGTATTACTCACGTATAAAACAGTGTAAATACAACAACAGTGCCCTCACCTGATGGGGCCGCCGGTACCCAGGTGCACCCTATAGCTTACATGCTAGAGGGTCCAGGCGGCAACATCGGGTGAGGGCACATCCGTGCGATGACGCCACTTCCGGATGACATCACTTACATCAAGGGTCAGGTTCAATGGTCAAAACATGAGCGTGTGATCGGACGGATGACAATGCGTTAAGGCGTTACGATAGGGAGCTATGGAGTTACGGTGTAAAGAAAAGACGTTCAGATAAGGCGTTGAGACGGGTGTTTAGGCTTTACCATAGGGGGTTAAGGCGTTAAGATTGGGGGTTAAGGCGTAATGACGAGCGTTAACGGGCGTCACTGGATTTCGATGAATTAGTTACAAGCGTCTAGTCCGTCATTCATAATCCAGCCGTCGTCCATTAGAGAATATCCGCGTCCATAATCCAAAGACCTATTCCATATTCCATATAACAGTATTAGCACCAAATTCAAAAAGACAATCATAGTATACATAAACATAGGCTTGTTTCCTGCAAGAGAGAAGCGGTCAACAGTTTTCAATGATGCCGGCAAGACATCATGATGTTCCAAAAATATCAAATCCGTATCGCTGATCAGTATTCTTAATCCATAATATTCGTTGTAAAGTCGTCATCTAAAGAATGATGTATCTCAGTCACGCTTTGATTGTGACTGTTCATATGAGTACCATGAGGATCTTGAAGTACATGGGTTCATACGGCCCCTAGCCCGGGTTAAGCGGAATTAGACACAAGTTACGAAACGTAGCGCCATAGATCTTGCACGCTACGTTCGTATTTTTTTTATCAGCATGCGATATGTATCGCCAAATTTGAGAAACTTTGAGTGGAGGCGCTTGGTGGAATAGCCCTGTTTTATAAGTTTCTGCAACAATGTTTTGTGACGTTGATTAAAATCATCACATGTAACACAGGATCTAGCAAATGCTACTAGGCGAGATATGTATACGCCATATGCAGGTCCCACTGGAATATTACTATCCAGAAAGGGATAGTTTACTGTCACTTCCAGGGGATATCTATACCCATCAGAGCTTCTGAGCTATTTCAACAGGGCGTTGAAGCGTTAAGCTAGGTGATGGCGGGCGTTACTGATCACGAAAGCAAGCGTATCCCAAAGACGTGCACAGTTGACGTTCAACCGTCAACATGGGTTAAAATGTTCTGAGTGCGAAAGCGCGTTCTCCCGACACTACAACATGATGCGACACCAGAAGAATATACAAGGGATTGAAGACACCGAGGCACAAGAAACCGATGCAGATGCTGAGAGTATACCAGCTAATTCTGAGAGTCCATCGGCCGATACCGAAACAGACAACTGCTGAGAGCCTATCTACTAATACAGATAGCTCGTTTGCTGATGGTCAATCTACGTCCCAGGGAGCCTGTGTGAGGAACAACTCACCTTTGGGATCGTATTGTGACAGAAGCTATTAATAACCACGCTGCGGCGATCGAGGACGCGGGACAGGATACCTTGCAACAGACTTACATCCAAATGCTTCTTTGTATCAGAAAAAACAGCCATGGCTACCTATGAACAGTATAATCTAATGCCGCTTGAAATGAAAGGTGACTCCACACATAGGTCCATGACTAAGACCAAGCATCACCTGGAAGAGGATATGGGATTACCGCCCATCGAGGAGCGAGCATGGCCGAAGGTTGACGCAACACCAAACGGCTGCTTCTGATTGGACAAGAGCATGCTTGAATTGTAAGCACCCAATGCGGCTCACCCCAGCTTGGATGTGATGTAACATTGGGGATAATAAACCATATGAAAACTTATGAACGTGTTGATCTTTCTTTCTCTGTCTGCATCATGGCGTTGGGATGTGCGTTAATGCGCAAAGATAGGACGTTAAGGCGTTAAGATACGTGTTAAGGCGTTGTGTGAGGTATCCTATTCTCTTGCTGCAAGTATTGCTATGTATATAAGTGCGTGGTACATAGTCAACACCACCGAAATTGCCCTTTCCCTACTACTCGTCAGTGCGCATGCCACCAGTCTGTGAGTACCGGATAGTCTCTTTCTTTGACGCGGTTGATAATTTGCTCATTGGGTTCTGTCGCCGCGTCACTCGGGACACGAGCCCGGCCCAACTGGACGACTGACCGCACGTCCGATGTAAACAACTGGTCCACAATAACGACCACTTTATCAGATCAGGATCTAGGGTGAAGCTTCTGGTGGGGTCATGGTAACATCCCCCACGTGCGACGAACTCGTGCCATGGTGGAGCAAATGACGCGCGATGAATGACGCACACTGTCGCTGACCTCCGATTTTATACCCATCACTCCCAGATTGCAAGTACCAATAGCGTAGCGCAGGGTGTATGGTCCGTTCGTCTCAGACATTTTTAACGTGCGGGAAAAGATGACCTTTGACCCCGGAAAAGACATCACCGAAAATGACCGGAAGTGACCTTTGAACCCGGAAATAACGTCACCGGAAGTTACCGGGAGTCACGTAAACGGAAGTAACGTCGGACGTGACATTTGTTCCGAAGTCACGTGACCACAAGTGACGTCATCCGTGACGGATAATGAATCGGTCCTTTATATACTACTACCGTCTTTCGCCTCAATAGTATGTTGAGATACATTATCTGCAAACACAATCAAGAAACAACCGTTCCGACCACTACCTACGGGTAAACCAAGTGGTGTAGTGGATGCTGTTCAGCGGCCCATGGAATGTAGGAAAGACGTCATGGGTGATAAAATTCTTATCTGAAAGTCTCACAAGCTCACAATGCCGTCATTTACATCTGACGACGATACAGCTCACCAATCTCCAATGTACGAGTTGTCACAGCGAAACAGCTCACCAATTACCAGTATACGAGTTGTCAGAGCATTTCCATCATAGCTCTCTAGATTTGTATCTAATACCGCTTATGCCGGTGCTAGGGGCCGTGTGGTCATATCATCGAAGCTGCCACATGAACAGGTACAATAAAAGCGTACCTGAGATACAACACATATCACGAATCGTTAGATTCTTGGTATGTGCTTTAGAATAGGTTAACCAGAGGACTATTCTGTGAAGTCATGTGACGCAGTCAGTATGTCGGCACCTCTTCCCACTTCCCTTATATGTGTTGTAATTTTTTCCTGTATATGGCGAGATTCTGCTGGTGGACGTTTCGTCCCCGAGGCCCGCCCCCTGTACAGACCTTTTTGATATATGTTGGCATTTTGTGGGAAGTTGATGCTGGGTCGACATCGGGCCTTACAGGCTAGTCTTTTGTGTTAAATGCCGTCATTTACATCTGACGACGATACAGCTCACCAATCTCCAATGTTCGAGTTGTCACAGCGAAACAGCTCACCAATTACCAGCATACGAGTTGTCAGAACATTTCCATCATAGCTCTAGATTTGTATCTAATACCGCTTATGTCGGTGCTAGGGGCCGTGTGGTCATATCATCCAAGTTGCCACATGAACAGGTACAATAAAAGCGTACCTGAGATACAACACATATCACGAATCGTTAGATTCTTGGTATGCGCTTTAGAATAGGTTAACCAGAAGACTATTCTGTGAAGTCATGTGACGCAGTCAGTATGTCGGCACCTCTTCCCACTTCCCTTATATGTGTTGTAATACCCATATTATCGAGTGCTACAGCCGGTGGCAGCCCGACAACGAGACTATGCGGTTAAAGAATTGAAAATTCGTCCGTGGAATTCCTCACAATATCATATTACTTTGACCTCAAGCAGAACAACTTGTTAGTACTAGACGATGTGATGGGTACGGGTATGGAAGAGGATGACCCGTACCCGAATAAGTTCAGAACGCTAGAATGCGAGGGTGTGAGAACGCGCGGGCGAGATTGCGAGGCGACAACGCGATATCAATCAAGAGTACGATGGGAGGGGTTGCCGTTAAATTGATATCGCCGGTAAAGTTATGGTGCGCGTGCGCGCTCGGCCGTAGGCCTGTTGTGTGCGTTTCAGGGGTATGGGTGAGCCATGCGTGGTCCAAATTGGTTGTCAGATTGAAGCGCTCGTGATAAAGACTACGATTATGGGCATTTGAAGTGGTAGTTATATGGAATATAGAAAAGGTCTTCGGATTATGGACGCGGATATTCTTTAGGGGACGACGTCTGAATTATGAATGACGGACCAGACAATTGTAATTTTCAGCGAGTTTTTGTCCATCATTGCTCTCAATAGGCCGTGTACGATGCCGTAATAAGGATCACGTGGTGTAGACTAGAGAAGTTAAGCCATCGGTAGTAAAGTGGATCGATTAGGTACTCCCTATACACTGGCCCTTATGAGTTGCATGTGGAGGAAAATGTCACAAAATAAAGGCGTGATGGTTTATTCGCGGTAGCCATTGCGCACTCGGACACGTGTATGGGATGTGTACGGATGGTATGTTAGAGCAAATATATACGTCTCAGGTTTGCCTCTGATGCTGGTACACCACACGGAAACACGAAGTTCATAGCCCATTGTAGAAAAATACACACAAAGGTATGAGTTCCATTTTTTCAGTGAACAAATTGCAAACAAGAACTTAAGCCCAGAACGGTGATTGGATATTGAAATGTTATTCGGTCCAGTCGTTCACCAGCACATCTCGGTCTTAAGCGTAGGGGTACTCGTCAAACATGTGCACTATCGTGAGTAATGGCAAGCCAAGGCAACGATGGTAGAGGTAAATCAGGCAGTACTGTCCACACGCGCTACTGATCAAGCCTTGCAACGCTTAACCGTTCCAACAACACGTCTCTGTGGCTTCCCTTATATGTGTTGTAATTCTTCCGCGAAGGCCGCCAAATCTATTTGGATGGCTGGAATCCCGGACGGGTCAAAGTATTCATCCTCCTCTTCTGTCAAGTACATGGTAACCCAATGTTCCCAAGCGCGAACCTGTCTGTGTTGAGGGCGTACGCGGCAGGGTATACGTAGTTTAGCGAAAAAATGTTTAGGGCAAGCACTCGTACGTGTCCTTGGATCTTTCTCCGGCGAGGATGTCACCATATATATGCCCATCTTAATTAGCGTAGTCACACAGGTCGTTGCGGCTTGCATTTACGTGTATGATATTTTCAAACTCGGCGTAGCAAATCACATTGCACGTTCTCGCTAGAGGTGTCCCGATGTGGAAATCCAAACGTAAACTGCCTTTCTTAACGACACTAAGCTGATGAACATGGTCTGAGCTGGACGTTAGGTCGAAACAGAAGAATGTATACCATCTGCCGAAGTCGTCCCGACTTGTAATATTTCCTCCAACCTGGTTGATTTGACCCATCGACCAAGGTTCATGTAGCTCCGAATATAATTACTAGAGTCAGGTTCGAGTTTGAGGGACCGTGTTGGTACCTGTTGGCCGTCCACATGCAGAGCCACAAAGCTTATGTTGATCCCTTTTTGATTAAATGGTTTCTCTGCTATTATAACTCATGATCTCCACACAAGTGAAGGTCGGCCGCTTAGAGGCATCCTCTAGGAAGACATTTTCCAAATTGTCAATCATATTGCCTTTACGGAGGGAAAACTCCTTGATTTCTACTCACCGGTTGGTGGTATTCAGCTGTTGTTTTCTCTCTAAGGCTTCGGTTTCACTGCCGCACTCGATTTCATTTTGCGGACATATAGACTGGCCTCTTGGTTGACGATGGCATACTGGGTGTCGTCGGTCAGGGCCATCGCAAAGGCAGGTGTCACTCTCACCAGATGTGTTTTGAAAGGTGATTCGATTATTCGGGGGAACGTGTGCGCTGAATCCAGGTACGTCGTATCGGTTTTGGTGATGGTGAATTCAATGAGGCCTGTGACAGTGATGCTGGAGAGGGTTAGATATTCTAACCACTGTTCCTCTTTGGCACTGGTCTGGGTGGGTGGTGCCGCTTCCCGCTTCTTAGCTCGACGTTTGACGGCCAGTTGGATCGGTAAGGCATCCAGCCATGGCTTGCAGCTCCCTGCGCACGGCTTGTTTTCCAAGAGTTTTGTAGTCACGCATCACAAGCTGGAGAAATTTTGACGACGCTGACAAGCACATTGCCAAGAGAGTAACGTCAATTTCAACAATATTGCAGTCGTATGGCGACGAACCAACAAGGCCTGACCAGGAAAACAAGGAAACTGACTTCCTCACCGGAAGTGACGTAATCACCGCAAGTGGGCATCATCGCGCGCATGTGCCTGTTATGTATAAGGATAATGCATGCTATCGCTTTGGGTGCACTAATTGTCATTGGGCATTATCTCCCTTGTTCCACACAGCTCAGACTGCTGTGGTGACGTAACTGGAATAAACCAGTTCCTGAAACGGCATTTTACGTGTTATGTCGTACTTGTATTACTCACGTATAAAACAGTGCAAATACAACAACAGTGCCCTCACCTGATGGGCCCGCCGGTACCCAGGTGCACCCTATAGCTTACATGCTAGAGGGTCCAGGCGGCAACATCGGGTGAGGGCACATCCGTGCGATGACGCCACTTCCGGATGACATCACTTACATCAAGGGTCAGGTTCAATGGTCAAAACATGAGCGTGTGATCGGACGGATGACAATGCGTTAAGGCGTTACGATAGGGAGCTATGGAGTTACGGTGTAAAGAAAAGACGTTCAGATAAGGCGTTGAGACGGGTGTTTAGGCTTTACCATAGGGGGTTAAGGCGTTAAGATTGGGGGTTAAGGCGTAATGACGAGCGTTAACGGGCGTCACTGGATTTCGATGAATTAGTTACAAGCGTCTAGTCCGTCATTCATAATCCAGCCGTCGTCCATTAGAGAATATCCGCGTCCATAATCCAAAGACCTATTCCATATTCCATATAACAGTATTAGCACCAAATTCAAAGACAATCATAGTATACATAAACATAGGCTTGTTTCCTGCAAGAGAGAAGCGGTCAACAGTTTTCAATGATGCCGGCAAGACATCATGATGTTCCAAAAATATCAAATCCGTATCGCTGATCAGTATTCTTAATCCATAATATTCGTTGTAAAGTCGTCATCTAAAGAATGATGTATCTCAGTCACGCTTTGATTGTGACTGTTCATATGAGTACCATGAGGATCTTGAAGTACATGAGTTCATACGGCCCCTAGCCCCGGGTTAAGCGGAATTAGACACAAGTTACGAAACGTAACGCCATAGATCTTGTACGCTACGTTCGTATTTTGCTATCAGCATGCGATATGTATCGCCAAATTTGAGAAACTTTGAGTGGAGGCGCTTGGTGTAATAGCCCTGTTTTATAAGTTTCTGCAACAATGTTTTGTGGCGTTGATTAAAATCATCACATGTAACACAGGATCTAGCAAATGCTACTAGGCGAGATATGTATACGCCATATGCAGGTCCCACTGGAATATTACTATCCAGAAAGGGATAGTTTACTGTCACTTCCAGGGGATATCTATACCCATCAGAGCTTCTGAGCTATTTCAACAGGCCGTTGAAGCGTTAAGTTAGGTGATGGCGGGCGTTACTGATCACGAAAGCAAGCGTATCCCAAAGACGTGCACAGTTGACGTTCAACCGTCAACATGGGTTAAAATATTCTGAGTGCGAAAGCGCGTTCTCCCGACACTACAACATGATGCGACACCAGAAGAATATACAAGGGATTGAAGACACCGAGGCACAAGAAACCGATGCAGATGCTGAGAGTATACCAGCTAATTCTGAGAGTCCATCGGCTGATACCGAAACAGACAACTGCTGAGAGCCTATCTACTAATACAGATAGCTCGTTTGCTGATGGTCAATCTACGTCCCAGGGAGCCTGTGTGAGGAACAACTCACCTTTGGGATCGTATTGTGACAGAAGCTATTAATAACCACGCTGCGGCGATCGAGGACGCGGGACAGGATACCTTGCAACAGACTTACATCCAAATGCTTCTCTGTGTCAGAAAAAAACAGCCATGGCTACCTATGAACAGTATAGTCTAATGCCGCTTGAAATGAAAGGTGACTCCACACATAGGTCCATGACTAAGACCAAGCATCACCTGGAAGAGGATATGGGATTACCGCCCATCGAGGAGCGAGCATGGCCGAAGGTTGACGCAACACCAAACGGCTGCTTCTGATTGGACAAGAGCATGCTTGAATTGTAAGCACCCAATGCGGCTCACCCCAGCTTGGATGTGATGTAACATTGGGGATAATAAACCATATGAAAACTTATGAACGTGTTGATCTTTCTTTCTCTGTCTGCATCATGGCGTTGGGATGTGCGTTAATGCGCAAAGATAGGACGTTAAGGCGTTAAGATACGTGTTAAGGCGTTGTGTGAGGTATCCTCTTCTCTTGCTGCAAGTATTGCTATGTATATAAGTGCGTGGTACATAGTCAACACCACCGAAATTGCCCTTTCCCTACTACTCGTCAGTGCGCATGCCACCAGTCTGTGAGTACCGGATAGTCTCTTTCTTTGACGCGGTTGATAATTTGCTCATTGGGTTCTGCCGCCGCGTCACTCGGGGCACGAGCCCGGCCCAACTGGACGACTGACCGCACGTCCGATGTAAACAACTGGTCCACAATAACGACCACTTTATCAGATCAGGATCTAGGGTGAAGCTTCTGGTGGGGTCATGGTAACATCCCCCACGTGCGACGAACTCGTGCCATGGTGGAGCAAATGACGCGCGATGAATGACGCACACTGTCGCTGACCTCCGATTTTATACCCATCACTCCCAGAATGCAAGTACCAATAGCGTAGCGCAGGGTGTATGGTCCGTTCGTCTCAGACACTTTTAACGTGCGGGAAAAGATGACCTTTGAACCCGGAAAAGACATCACCGAAAATGACCGGAAGTGACCTTTGAACCCGGAAATAACGTCACCGGAAGTTACCGGGAGTCACGTAAACGGAAGTAACGTCGGACGTGACATTTGTTCCGAAGTCACGTGACCACAAGTGACGTCATCCGTGATGGATAATGAATTGGTCCTTTATATACTACTACCGTCTTTCGCCTCAATAGTATGTTGAGATACATTATCTGCAAACACAATCAAGAGACAACCGTTCCGACCACTACCTACGGGTAAACCAAGTGGTGTAGTGGATGCTGTTCAGCGACCCATGGAGTGTAGGAAAGACGTCATGGGTGATAAAATTTTTATCTGAAAGTCTCACAAGCTATACCCATATTATCGAGTGCTACAGTCGGTGGCAGCCCGACAACGAGACTATGCGCTTAAAGAATTGAAAATTCGTCCGTGGAATTCCTCACAATATCATATTACTTTGACCTCAAGCAGAACAACTTGTTAGTACTAGACGATGTGATGGGTACGGGTATGGAAGAGGATGACCCGTACCCGAATAAGTTCAGAACGCTAGAATGCGAGGGAGTGAGAACGCGCGGGCGAGATTGCGAGGCGACAACGCGATATCAATCAAGAGTACGATGGGAGGGGTTGCCGTTAAATTGATATCGCCGGTAAAGTTATGGTGCGCGTGCGCGCTCGGCCGTAGGCCTGTTGTGGGCGTTTCAGGGGTATGGGTGAGCCATGCGTGGTCCAAATTGGTTGTCAGATTGAAGCGCTCGTGATAAAGACTACGATTATGGGCATTTGAAGTGGGAGTTATATGGAATATAGAAAAGGTCTTCGGATTATGGACGCGGATATTCTTTAGGGGACGACGTCTGAATTATGAATGACGGACCAGACAATTGTAATTTTCAGCGAGTTTTTGTCCATCATTGCTCTCAATAGGCCGTGCACGATGCCGTAATAAGGATCACGTGATGTAGACTAGAGAAGTTACGCCATCGGTAGTAAAGTGGATCGATTAAGTACTCCCTATACACTGACCCTTATGAGTTGCATGTGGAGGAAAATGTCACAAAATAAAGGCGTGATGGTTTATTCGCGGTAACCATTGCGCACTCGGACACGTGTATGGGAGGTGTACGGAGGGTATGTTAGAGCAAATATATACGTCTCAGGTTTGCCTCTGATGCTGGTACACCACACGGAAACACGAACTTCATAGCCCATTGTAGAAAAATACACACAAAGGTATGAGTTCCATTTTTTCAGTGAACAAATTGCAAACAAGAACTTAAGCCCAGAACGGTGATTGGATATTGAAATGTTATTCGGTCCAGTCGTTCACCAGCACATCTCGGTCTTAAGCGTAGGGGTACTCGTCAAACATGTGCACTATCCTGAGTAGTGGCAAGCCACGGCAACGATGGTAGAGGTAAATCAGGCAGTACTGTCCACACGCGCTACTGATCAAGCCTTGCAACGCTTAACCGTTCCAACAACACGTCTCTGTGGCTTCCCTTATATGTGTTGTAATTCTTCCGCGAAGGCCGCCAAATCTATTTGGATGGCTGGAATCCCGGACGGGTCAAAGTATTCATCCTCCTCTTCTGTCAAGTACATGGTAACCCAATGTTCCCAAGCGCGAACCTGTCTGTGTTGAGGGCGTACGCGGCAGGGTATACGTAGTTTAGCGAAAAAATGTTTAGGGCAAGCACTCGTACGTGTCCTTGGATCTTTCTCCGGCGAGGATGTCACCATATATATGCCCATCTTAATTAGCGTAGTCACACAGGTCGTTGCGGCTTGCATTTACGTGTATGATATTTTCAAACTCGGCGTAGCAAATCACATTGCACGTTCTCGCTAGAGGTGTCCCGATGTGGAAATCCAAAAGTAAACTGCCTTTCTTAACGACACTAAGCTGATGAACATGGTCTGAGCTGGACGTTAGGTCGAAACAGAAGAATGTGTACCATCTGCCGAAGTCGTCCCGACTTGTAATATTTCCTCCAACCTGGTTGATTTGACCCATCGACCAAGGTTCATGTAGCTCCGAATATAATTACTAGAGTCAGGTTCGAGTTTGAGGGACCGTGTTGGTACCTGTTGGCCGTCCACATGCAGAGCCACAAAGCTTATGTTGATCCCTTTTTGATTAAATGGTTTCTCTGCTATTATAACTCATGATCTCCACACAAGTGAAGGTCGGCCGCTTAGAGGCATCCTCTAGGAAGACATTTTCCAAATTGTCAATCATATTGCCTTTACGGAGGGAAAACTCCTTGATTTCTACTCACCGGTTGGTGGTATTCAGCTGTTGTTTTCTCTCTAAGGCTTCGGTTTCACTGCCGCACTCGATTTCATTTTGCGGACATATAGACTGGCCTCTTGGTTGACGATGGGATACTGGGTGTCGTCGGTCAGGGCCATCGCAAAGGCAGGTGTCACTCTCTCCAGATGTGTTTTGAAAGGTGATTCGATTATTCGGGGGAACGTGTGCGCTGAATCCACGTACGTCGTATCGGTTTTGGTGATGGTGAATTCAATGAGGCCTGTGACAGTGATGCTGGAGAGGGTTAGATATTCTAACCACTGTTCCTCTTTGGCACTGGTCTGGGTTGGTGGTGCCGCTTCCCGCTTCTTAGCTCGACGTTTGACGGCCGGTTGGATCGGTAAGGCATCCAGCCATGGCTTGCAGCTCCCTGCGCACGGCTTGTTTTCCAAGAGTTTTGTAGTCACGCATCACAAGCTGGAGAAATTTTGACGACGCTGACAAGCACATTGCCAAGAGAGTAACGTCAATTTCAACAATATTGCAGTCGTATGGCGACGAACCAACAAGGCCTGACCAGGCCAAGTTTTGTTCTTGTCCATCGTGCTGTAGGTAGACTCGATTGTAATTACAAGCGTCTAGTCCGTCATTCATAATCCAGCCGTCGTCCATTAGAGAATATCCGCGTCCATAATCCAAAGACCTATTCCATTTTCCACATAACAGTATTAGCACCAAATTCAAAAAGACAATCATAGTATACATAAACATAGGCTTGTTTCCTGCAAGAGAGAAGCGTTCAACAGTTTTCAATGATGCCGGCAAGACATCATGATGTTCCAAAAATATCAAATCCGCATCGCTGATCAGTATTCTTAATCCATAATATTCGTTGTAAAGTCGTCATCTAAAGAATGATGTATCTCAGTCACGCTTTGATTGTGACTGTTCATATGAGTATCATGAGGATCTTGAAGTACATGGGTTCATACGGCCCCTAGCCCCGGGTTAAGCGGAATTAGACACAAGTTACGAAACGTAGCGCCATAGATCTTGCACGCTACGTTCGTATTTTGTTATCAGCATGCGATATATATCGCCAAATTTGAGAAACTTTGGGTGGAGGCGCTTGGTGGAATAGCCCTGTTTTATAAGTTTCTGCAACAATGTTTTGTGACGTTGATTAAAATCATCACATTTAACACAGGATCTAGCAAATGCTACTAAGCGAGATATGTATACGCCATATGCAGGTCCCACTGCAATATTACTATCCAGAAAGGGATAGTTTACGATGTCGAATTGTAATCATCTCTTTTGTCATAAAGTCGACGAGAGAGAATGCCCGCTTCATTTTTATAGAGATAGAGATCTAAATAAGATGTGCCTGTAGGGCTATCTGTAGTTTCCTTCAAATCCAGTGAAGGTGGATATATATCTTTCACTGCGTCATTTATATAGCGATTATCCACAGCGAGAAGATCGTCTATATAGCGTTTGGTGAATGAGAAGGAACGGGCTTTGAATGGATCGGTTTTTGAAAGCGCCTGCATATAGTCATATTCATAAGAGAACAGATACAGGTTGGCCAACAGGGGTGCACAATTTGTACCCATTGGAATACCTATATGCTGCTGATATATTGTGTTGCCAAATTTCACATAGATATTTTTAATGAGAAATTCAAGCAACTCTATAAACAAAGAAACATCCCATGAATGATATCTCTTGTATGTAGTCGAGCTAAAGAATGCTTTATGGCTTCCGACATTAATATATCTACGATCAGTTTTCTTGAACACAGATACTATTAATGAACTTAGACGGTCAATAAGGTCCTGATGAGGGATTGTAGTATAGAGAGTCGAGAAATCCCATGTGGATACATGTCTGTACGGTATGTGACCTTTAGCATCAAGCTCTTCCGTAAGACATTTTGAGTTTTTCAATATCCACATACATTCAACGCCAGAGTTCTTAGAAATAGTGGCGCAATACCTTTCCCAAAATGCTTTTACCTCCTGAAGGGCCCTCGTCAATAGGGTTGAAAGAAGCTTGGTGGTGCAGCTTCTAGAACCAGCTATGAATCTAGCTTTGTATGGTGATTTATGCATTTTGGGAGTCCAGTATATTTTTGGTATGTCGTTATGATTGGTTGGAAGACAAATACCTCTTTCCCTGAGAAACTTTTTGTGATTGTTAAATAAATCTTCCAGAGTAAGTGCAGTTTGTGAGTAAGTAGACGTATTTGATGAAGATATGTCTACACTCAATTCTTTAACCAGCACCTGGTAATAGTAATATTTACATATGAATATTATATTATTCGGAGCTTTGTCTGCTGGGACTATGACGAATTTACTCTGGAGATTTGCTAGAACTTCTTGCGAATTGAGGTTTCTCAGTACTTGTTTTGCTTGGGGAAGAGTACTTCTGTCAATATGGCGGATTGTTTCAACGACCTTGTTTTTGGTGAGGTCCAGCCAATCAGCGAGTACTGTAGGTTCAACTTTTTCTCGCTTAGACCAATCAATAACGTACTGTTCCAATGCAGACAGGACTATCTTCTGGTCGGCCTTCAGATTTATTCTTCTTGGCTCTCTATATTTAGGTCCCTTCATCAGGAGTAATTTCAGATCCTTATCACTCACCACATCAAGGTCACCAGTCACAATATGTTCGCATGGTGTATAGATAAAGTTCGACGATTCACTATCACAACTATAGCCTCCTGACGTGTATAAGTTCCAGTCAAACTCCTGGACAGCATTGGAGTAATTGAATATTTTGGTGGCTATAGATTTAGTGTACTTATATGAAATGCAAGGAGGTTCTGTGAACTTAAAATAGTTTGGTACTGCCTTCCTCACCGGAAGTGACGTAATCACCGCAAGTGGGCATCATCGCGCGCATGTACCTGTTATGTATAAGGATAATGCATGCTATCGCTTTGGGTGCACTAATTGTCATTGGGCATTATCTCCCTTGTTCCACACAGCTCATACTGCTGTGGTGACGTAACTGGAATAAACCAGTTCCTGAAACGGCATTTTACGTGTTATGTCGTACTTGTATTACTCACGTATAAACAGTGTAAATACAACAACAGTGCCCTCACCTGATGGGGCCGCCGGTACCCAGGTGCACCCTATAGCTTACATGCTAGAGGGTCCAGGCGGCAACATCGGGTGAGGGCACATCCGTGCGATGACGCCATTTCCGGATGACATCACTTACATCAAGGGTCAGGTTCAATGGTCAAAACATGAGCGTGTGATCGGACGGATGACAATGCGTTAAGGCGTTACGATAGTGAGCTATGGAGTTACGGTGTAAAGAAAAGACGTTCAGATAAGGCGTTGAGACGGGTGTTTAGGCTTTACCATAGGAGATTGGGGGGTAAGGGGTAATGACGAGCGTTAACGGGCGTCACTGGATTTCGATGAATTAGTTACAAGCGTCTAGTCCGTCATTCATAATCCAGCCGTTGTCCATTAGAGAATATCCGCGTCCATAATCCAAAGACCTATTCCATATTCCATATAACAGTATTAGCACCAAATTCAAAAAGACAATCATAGTATACATAAACATAGGCTTGTTTCCTGCAAGAGAGAAGCGGTCAACAGTTTTCAATGATGCCGGCAAGACATCATGATGTTCCAAAAATATCAAATCCGTATCGCTGATCAGTATTCTTAATCCATAATATTCGTTGTAAAATCGTCATCTAAAGAATGATGTATCTCAGTCACGCTTTGATTGTGACTGTTCATATGAGTACCATGAGGATCTTGAAGTACATGGGTTCATACGGCCCCTAGCCCCGGGTTAAGCGGAATTAGACACAAGTTACGAAACGTAGCGCCATAGATCTTGCACGCTACGTTCGTATTTTGCTATCAGCATGCGATATGTATCGCCAAATTTGAGAAACTTTGAGTGGAGGCGCTTGGTGGAATAGCCCTGTTTTATAAGTTTCTGCAACAATGTTTTGTGACGTTGATTAAAATCATCACATGTAACACAGGATCTAGCAAATGCTACTAGGCGAGATATGTATACGCCATATGCAGGTCCAACTGGAATATTACTATCCAGAAAGGGATAGTTTACTGTCACTTCCAGGGGATATCTATACCCATCAGAGCTTCTGAGCTATTTCAACAGGGCGTTGAAGCGTTAAGCTAGGTGATGGCGGGCGTTACTGATCACGAAAGCAAGCGTATCCCAAAGACGTGCACAGTTGACGTTCAACCGTCAACATGGGTTAAAATGTTCTGAGTGCGAAAGCGCGTTCTCCCGACACTACAACATGATGCGACACCAGAAGAATATACAAGGGATTGAAGACACCGAGGCACAAGAAACCGATGCAGATGCTGAGAGTATACCAGCTAATTCTGAGAGTCCATCGGCCGATACCGAAACAGACAACTGCTGAGAGCCTATCTACTAATACAGATAGCTCGTTTGCTGATGGTCAATCTACGTCCCAGGGAGCCTGTGTGAGGAACAACTCACCTTTGGGATCGTATTGTGACAGAAGCTATTAATAACCACGCTGCGGCGATCGAGGACGCGGGACAGGATACCTTGCAACAGACTTACATCCAAATGCTTCTCTGTATCAGAAAAAAACAGCCATGGCTAACAGCCACAGCCATGAACAGTATAGTCTAATGCCGCTTGAAATGAAAGGTGACTCCACACATAGGTCCATGACTAAGACCAAGCATCACCTGGAAGAGGATATGGGATTACCGCCCATCGAGGAGCGAGCATGGCCGAAGGTTGACGCAACACCAAACGGCTGCTTCTGATTGGACAAGAGCATGCTTGAATTGTAAGCACCCAATGCGGCTCACCCCAGCTTGGATGTGATGTAACATTGGGGATAATAAACCATATGAAAACTTATGAACGTGTTGATCTTTCTTTCTCTGTCTGCATCATGGCGTTGGGATGTGCGTTAATGCGCAAAGATAGGACGTTAAGGCGTTAAGATACGTGTTAAGGCGTTGTGTGAGGTATCCTCTTCTCTTGCTGCAAGTATTGCTATGTATATAAGTGCCTGGTACATAGTCAACACCACCGAAATTGCCCTTTCCCTACTACTCGTCAGTGCGCATGCCACCAGTCTGCCTCTACCCAATAAGAGCTTCAATATGATACCACCCACGCCCTATTCGAACCACGAATGGTCCATCTCTACCTCAAAAGTGAATGCCCCTTTTTTCTACTGCTCGACGGCGCATGCGCAGATTGATGGCAGTTCTACTACACACCAGTCCATGCAGACTCTCCTCCACGACAGCTCCAATATGGCATCCCACGTGGCCTATTCGTACCACAGATGATCCCCCCCCCAGGAACGTCCATACAAATGCCCTTTCCACACTGCGCATGCGCCAATTTACAGCACTTCCAATACAAACCATCTCGAACTTTCCTCCATGAGCGCTTCAATATGACACCCTACACGACCCATTTGGACCACGGATGGTTCATCAATGCCATTTTCACATAATTACGTGTCTGCACATGCGCGCCATAGCCTTACTTTCACTGCACACCAGTCTAGCCGGACTGACAAACTGACACCTATTTTGACCACGGGTGGTTCCTCTCTGCCCCCAAACGGCCATTCGAAGGCATTTGTCGCCGAATGTGACGTCATCGGATGTGATGTAATACCGCGCACGCCGGGCGCGGAAAAATGAATTAAACATCTTCATACTACTGACGGTTATCTGACAAGTCGGGCACGTCCTCGACATGTTGACTATTCCACGATTAGATATAGATTTATTATGGACACGTGTTAGTCCCTATAATTACAGATCGCAACACTGTGACCAGCACAGCCTCACACAACGAAGACCAACACCATCATCAACGCCGTCGCCGCTCAGAGCTATTCCTGCTGACACAAGATATTAATACACTTTTGGCGTTCAGCAAGGTCATCACCACCACCCTCTGTGGTTTACATACTACTGCTGACGTCACTTTCGATATATGGAACGCATAGTACTGCCCAGACAGACAAGTCCATACCCACCCATAGTGGAGACCTCGACCCCCACACTAGAAGTGTCACACAGCCCATACCGAATCGAATGCCCTATTCTATACTGATGAACGTCACCCTCCCAATCTTTCTGTACACAACGTGAGATACCCCAAAACTCCCAATAACCGTGCGCATGCACAGGATGCCACCGCAGGCTACGGTCACACTGCCTCTCCAGTCGTGCTCTACAGCGTCAGCATGATCGATAGAATCGACGCACCATACTATTCGCTCCACAGACTAACATAAGTTTTCATTTTACGGTTGTAAAGTCTGTCTTTCCGTGTTTTATGCGAGATATCCGGTATTCTACCGAGCCCATGCGTGAAGAACTACATCGTGTCTACTCATGAACGGCGGAGGTATACCTGTGACATCATGACCCCATCACGGCATCACCTCGAAGGAATCTCCGAAGTGCACAATCTGCTGACCGGAACTATAGCGACCGTGATCTTTACCCACAAATCTCAATATGTCAATGCGACAAAATTTACGTTTTATATACCACTGAGGTCCAGCAAGGCGACCATTGCACAAGGGAGAGAATTCTCGTCTTTAATAGTGTGAGAGCGTCGGTGATAGAGGCAAAGTAAATAGACACGGTTTTGACTATTGTTTGCTTAGCTATTGTTTTCGCTGTTCTATTTTGATATGATCGAGTGACATTAAACCAAAATCCCCCCTCCCTCCATCAGATTATTCTAATATGCTACCATCTATCATAGAACATGCACAAATACACACAATATCGGTACCCAGAAATGTTAAAACTCGCTTTTTCTGTAGAAATGGGTTGATTGGATCATCATACGAGAGAAAATCAATCCATTGCGGAATCCGCAGATTCTCGTGATTTAAATCTTCTCGATAAAAATGTTTCGCCGAAAAAGTTTCAAGAATGAAGTCGTCTATGGCAAGCCAAAGTGCTTTTTATTCGAGAAATTCCGAAATTCCGGAATTAAAATATCCGATATCGGAAATTCATGACCTTCAATTTCCGATATCGAAAATTGAATTCTCGATATCGGAAATTCAATTTCCGATAACGGAAATTGCAATTCCCGATATCGGAAATTAGAATTTTCGATATCGGAAATTCGGAGACAATTCCCGATATCGGAATTCCCGATATCGGAATTCCCGATATCGGAAATTGAATTCCCGATATCGGAAATTCAATTCCCGATATCGGAAATTCAATTTCCGATATCGGAAATGCAATTCCCGATATCGGAAATTGTCATTGAATTTCCGATATCGGGAATTGCAACTCTAGGGTGCACTCCACACTTGCCACGGTTTCGTACAATGTGGTCCCTCCCTAATTTTATAATAAGGAAGATCGCCCGATTTTGACAGCAAGGTAATTCTTCTTACCTTTCTACTAACTGATATCTATAGTATCACCCTGCTGGACGTAACCATTTCTCCAAACGAGGATATAACAATTGCTTGTTGATCGCACCCACTCGCCACTACAGAGTTAATCGTGTCCGGAATTGAATATCTGGAGGACCAAAATCCGCACTTTTTCTGGAAGCGAAAATCATGATTCCTCTATGGCGATAAAATTTTACAAAAAAACGAGTAGGTCGACCCCCTATTTTTTTCGCCATATTAAATTGTCCTTTGGACGGGAAACACTTTAACATACATAAAAAGAAAATCATTTCATGTTTTTTCAGAAAAGTTGAAGAAGGGCTAAGGAGGATTGCACGTCTTTCCTTTTCAATTTCAATAGCTCACAAGTCCCCTGAAATAATGGCACGAGTGTGCCCATTTAGAAAATATATACGTTTACAAGGTTTTTGTTAAAGATTTTACATCTATTTATGGTCGAAGATCCGAACCCATGCCTGTTTTTAGCCGCACACCATTTAGGTTTCAGATTCAGATTCAGATTTAGGTGTGGAATGCACCCCTAGGTTTTGTAAAGTTTTCAGGCTTTCATTTCCGATATGGGAAATTCGGTGACAATTTCCGATATGGGAAATTCTATTTCCGATAACGGAAATTGAATTCCCGATATCGGAAATTGAATTCCCGATATCGAAAATTGAATTCCCGATATCGGAAACTGAATTCCCGATATGGGAAATTCTATTTCCGATATCGAAAATTGTCACTGAATTTCCGATATCGGAAATTCTATTTCCGATATCGGGAATTGCAAAACTCAGACTGGGAGCTGCCAATTTGTCCAATATATACTGCCATCCTTTGACGAAGGATCGTTTTCCGTGAAAGTCACCTTCAAGGTTTGTTGGCATTTATTTGTTCAGCTCTTAGGAAAAGGCAATACGTGATATCAGGAAACGTACCGAAGCATTGTTTAAATTGACTCTTGAATGACATACATGCACTGACGTCACTGTCCGCTCTGCCGTTGATGTACCATGGGCAATACGGACCATGTGCTCCTTTAGCAGGAATATGAACAAGAGCCGCGGGACTTCAATATATACCCCCTTGCAACCTGAAGAATTCCACATCCCTGAACTAAGACGGACACAAATTTTCTATTTTATGAATGTTCTGTCCCATGACCGTTTGACCTTAAAATAAATAATTTCACTTTTCAAATTATGCCCAGTGTTTTGAACCAATTCATAACTTGGAGAAAGAGATTTCCCCTATTTTGAAGGTTTTCTGGTCTAGATGAACATGACCCTGGCCATTTGACCTCGAAATAAAATTTAAAAAAAACAACTATTCTTTGCTCCTTTACCAATGGATAAATGAGTCTGAGTTCAGTTTAGTCACAATCCTAATTTTAGGCTTAAGTGTCATGCGATAGTGTTCAAATACTCTGTATAAGGAGAGTATTGTACCCACGGGGGGGAATCCGACTGTAGTCTATTTTGACAAATAAAGTTTTGAGGTCTATCCTTAGATAGAATTTTACCTGATGTGTGTGAGGATACATCTGAAGGGCAGAGAATGTTGACCCCTAAACTCTACACGTGGCTCAACAGTTAATGTAGCCGATTCAGCACTGCATCTAGGTCAGGCATGTATATTAGCCTTTCTATGTTTGCATAGTTTCAATTGAAGAATGTTGTGCTGTGTTTTGTCAGTTAGTACCGGTTCCCGTTTATATCAAAGGCCATTTAACAAAGAATCTTCAATCTGCTCACTGGGCTAGTACATTGTATGCGCTACACATAGTGTTTTATTTCTTTATTTTTCTGGAATATATAATCAAGAATTCTAATTGGATATGTTCATATCTCTATTCGGGTGTTCGTCGCATGTTCATTGTTAAACTGAAATATTGGTATTAATACAATAAACAATACTAGTAAAGTAGTACTCGATTAATCACTGGGCCAGTTCAGATAATCGTACACGGACAGTGATATGGTACGGTACCGATACTTAAAAGCTGCCCCGGTAGCGTAACACACCGTCCATTTCTCCAATGATGTAGGAATCTCAGCAAAAGTATGGAGAAGTGAAGTGAGGCGGGGGGGGGGGTTAAGAGACAACTTCCACAACGGACACATCAATAAGGACATACCGGTACACGTACAGCGGTCGAATTAAAAAGTATACATGTATACTCACGTGTAGGGTTCCATTTAGTGAAGGCCTGTGCACCTTGGCTTGAAATGTGAATCTGCAGCCGTCAAGTTTGGAGAACTTTAATATCAGAAGTTCACGTATCCTAGCAACACACGCGGGTAACTACCCGCCAGGTTCCTGTGAGGTGTGAATCTATGAAAGGGAAAACTCGCCAAATATACATATCCCAAACTACTACATTGGGATATGGGACAAACCGTCTAGCTCCTATGTCAAGGACAGGAAGCACATTACATTATTATCAGCAGAAAATCACCACCCCCATACAACTTCTGTATTGATTACAAGTGAAAACTATCATTGTTATACCAAATTTTCAGTTGAACTTCATTGCTGTTTTGTTACTGCTGAGCGAGGATGGACAAAGGTACAAATTAAAGTATCGATTTATTACCTCAGATGTATGTTTTAGTTTTTTTCATAAAACGGAATATATCATGCACGCGGGACAGACTGGGACACTTTTGCCGGGGCACACTGGGACAATGGTAATCAAATGGTGAAATCTACTTTCATCCTAAAATGTTATTGAAGTGCATTATTTTATTTCCTAGATAGCAGGAATGGCTAATCCTATCGGATTTGACGAATTTATTAAAACTTCCAAATTCAAATGCTTTATTGACATGAGAATCACACAAAATATTTTTTTCCTCAAATTTGGCCTCCGGAAAATATTTTATGTCAAGCAGGGGTCTAAAATCGCAATTAACTTAACCATCGCTGTTGAATCTTCTAAACTTCTATGAAACATATTAGTATATACTTGATTTAAAATGTATTTTAATTATTGTCCCACCGCACCCCAGTGGGTGTCCCCGTGCAGCCATATTCGGGGCGAACTGGGACACTTTTTTTTCACTTTTTAAGAACGAATTCTGGAAAAAAGTTTAACAGATATTTCAGAATTTTCTGTATGATTATGTCATACTAAATATTAGTTATAACTGGAGCATAGAATAGCAGAGATTTTTGCAAAAAGATTAAAAATGCCCCAGTGTACCCCAATCTCCCCTACCTATATTACAAACCAACCAGACCACTCCCAAACCAACCACATTTCAACCAGACATCTGCCAAACCATCACATCTTCCAAACCATCAAGACATCCCAAACAATCTAGACATCTCTCAAACCAGCCAGACATGTCTCAAACAATCTAGGCGTCTCCCAAACCAACTAGAAATCCCAAACCAGCCAGACATCTTTCAAAATATCTAGACGTCTCCCAAAATAACCAGACATCTCCCAAACCAATCAGAAATCTTCCAAACCAAAAAACATCCTCCAAACCAACCAGACATCTTCCAAATTTATAAGACATCTCCCAAACCACCCAGACACCTCCCAAAACCATCCAGACATCTCCCAGACCAACCAGACATCTCACAAACCATCTAGACATCTCCCAAACCAACCAGATATCCCTACTCAAGCAGACATGTCCCAAACAATCCAGGTATCTTCCAAACCAACCTGACATCCCAAACCAGTGAGACATTTTCCAAACCATCCAAACGTCTCCCAAATCAACCAGACATCTCCCAAACCAATCGGACATCTCTCAAACAAAAATACATCTTCCAAACCAACCAGACATCTTAGTTACTGAACGGCTACCGACCTTTTCTGCTATACCAGTACCTCTTGCGGTACTGTTCAGTCATCAAGTTGGTCACGAATCAGTAACTGAACAGTGCCAAACGGTGCACCTCTTCCCACTTCCCTTATATGTGTTGTAATCAATCAGCTACCACAAATTTCATGTTTGGTATAACCTATTGGTTAACAATCAGTAACTGACCAGTAGCCTTCAAGTGAGAAATGCGCGGTACTGCAAGGTTGAGATCGTGGTGGCTACCAATCGGTTACCAAATGATAACTGGTAAGAAAGTGTCATTCACTGTCACATGATAACTGATTGATAACTGTACGGTGCTGTTCAGTCAGGACTTCACGGTCCCAAACTTAAAATTTCTATGCAGTACCAATAGGTTACCTAGAAGGTACCAACCTGGAACTAAATGGTACATGTTTGGTACAGAACTGAACGATGAAAGTTGGCCATTCACATGCTACTGCGGCTATTCACAGGTGGCGTTGTGCCAAAATCTACTTGGCTTACATATCATAAATCGCAACACTGTATATGCAATTGCAGTGACTGGTATCAATTAACGTGACCTCACAGAATGTAGCCATGTCACACACTAGTGTTATCGAGTTGGAAAATGCGAACTAAACTTTCTCAACTGCAATAGGATGTCGAAACTATGGCAGAAGGGAGGGTTAGATCTCACCCATCAGCAGAAGCAGCGGAAGTAGAAACGAATGCTTACTTCTGAAAGCAAGACATAATACAAAGAAAGTGACAGTCAGTGGATGGTAAAAATGTTGAACAGTATTGTGCTATGTGCCAAGTCTGTCAGAAAACAGCCAAATGTAATCCGGGGGAAAATAGGTCCAAACGTAACAATGACACAGGTACAGGGACCGTCTCGGAGGATGGACAATGTTAGTCTTCTTTTCAAGGAAATCGCGAGGAAACAAGTACAATCTCACTACCGTAGATGATACTTCAAAATATCCGGAAGCAGGCCCACTAAGCAGCATAGAGGCCGAGAAGCGAGCAAAAAACTTTTCCGTCGAGTATGGATGCCAGATACCTTTCATGCGTGAACTATTAACACAGTTCAACACGCTGATGAGAATTAAAGGAGTGGCCGATACACCACAGCCCAACGGAGCTGTGGATTCTGAAAATGATTGCGGAGAATCAACCAAAGAGTTCAGATGACTACCTTCCATATGCGTTGTTCATACACCTCGAAGTCCCTCACAAAAGTATTGGATTTTCACCATTTCGATCCCGTGAATGCAATTCCAGTACGCGGGCCCATGCAGGTGCTGAAGGAGGCAGTGATAGGCGAAGTTGAAGATGGAAACACTCGAAAGACCGTCATAGAACACAGAATACGGGAATGGCTTTCCGATATGATATCAGTGGTGCAGGAGAGTGTTGCGGCAATTAAGAAGAAACCCTAAGACTGGTATGACAAAACTCACAAGTCTGTTGAACGTTTAGTTGTACCAGGTGACAAAGTCTTACTCTTACTACCGTCATCAGCCAGCAAGATGGCAACTCAGAGGCAGGGGTCAAACAGGATAATCAGAAAAAGTTATGAAGTGTACGTTGGCGGTAGGCGAAACACTACATTGTACCACATTAACCTTCTTCACAAGTATCAATCAAGAGCCGTCACTTGGGGAAGATACCATAGGCAACAGCATGGTGGACCGTCCCAGGTGTGATAAGGAAACTTCGATAGACAAGAAAATCAATCAGCCTTGAGCTTGATCCGAGTCAGACGACTGAACTCAGGAATATACTGGACGAGTTCACAGATTTACTGACACCAAAACCTGGCACAAACAGAGTTAAATGAACATTCATACAGAACAACGATCGAGACACCCATCACCCAGAGTCCGTATCGGATTCTCGCCAAACGTCAGGAAATCCAGACAGTGCTACAGAAAACGCCGAAAGATGGAATTATTCGGCCATCGCAGTCACCATGGTTCTCACCCATTGTGCTAGTGACAAAGAAGGGCGGGATTTCACGCTTGTGTGTTGATTACAAGGAAGTCAATGCCGTCAAGTCTGTCCGATGCGTATCCTATGCCCATAGTTCATGAGCTCTTGGAGCAGCTTGGCTGTGCAAAGTACATCAGCTGCCTGAATATGTCAACGGGATACTGGCAAATCCCTTTGTCAGAGTATACGCTTGAGAAATCTACCTTTATAACGCCATATGGATTATACGAATTCCTTGTAATACCATTTGTGATGAAACAGCTACAGCAACGTTCATTCATCTCATGAACATCATCCTGGCACGTCTGGAATACGTGATTACCTACTTCGACGATGTCATCGTCCACAGTGACACATTGAGAGAATATATACAACAGCTGCGATTTCTGGTCGAGAAGCTTCGCGAGGCTAACGTCACCCTGAAACCATCGAAGTGCGACTTTCCTTGCCTAGGCCATGCTATTGGAAGTAGGGGTATCAAAGCCGATCCGGCCAATTATCCCTTGCCGACAAAAAAACGGGGATTCGTTCCTTCCTAGGAACCACGGGGTACTACAGAAAGTTCGTATGGAACTACAACGGAGTTGGCCTTCCCTCTGAATGAGATGTTGAAAAGGGGGACACCAAACATTAAGTGGACAGAGAAGTCAGTCAGCAGCTTCAAACCCTTAAAACTGCTCTCATGTCTGCACCAGTCTTCATAAATCCTGATTTCACCAAGCAATCCGTATTGCAGTTGCAGTATTGCACATCCTAACTTAACTATGACAAAGTAAAGAAAATAATAGTAAGACAGATCCGATGAACCTTAGGGCAGGTTCCTCGGCTGAGTCTCTAAAATATAGAAATACAAAGCAAGATTGCTTGACATCAAACCTGGTAATACTGCGCTTGATGATTGTTTAGCACCGAATTCTCTATGTATAAATTTTAAGATTTCTAAGTGTGGCCACCGTGGGAATCTCACGTGTCCACTTCATCTTCATTTCGTTCGCCGTTAACTGGTAATTCATATTCTGTAAATTCGTATGTTGATCTTAGTTGTTCTGCTGCAAACTGTATTTATTTCGTTTCCTGTAAGAATTGTGGTCAACAGTATGTTAGCAAGACCACCCAAAGACTCCATCTCAGGTTGGATGGCCACAGAAAATCCGTTAGGAAAAGCATTTTTCTGGCCCGGACCATGGCTGGGAAATCTTTGATGTCGAGATCATAGACATCGTCTAGCCTTCTACCAAGGACCCCCTTGGATTTGGGAGAAAAATCCGGGAGCAAGAACTATTTTGGATGCTGAAGTTTGGGTCAGTGTTTCCGTATGGTTTAAATGATGATGTTAAAGAGATCGTCAATGTTACAAACCGCTAAAGAAATGTATCCAATATTACCCAGCTATTTAAACACCGCCAACAGAGACATCGCAGCCATGGCTGGAGAAAGTTTAATACTGCGTTGATTCACGAGCACATCAGTTTCAATTATTTAGTGGTTTTAACTAACACACACAACAGTATACATGGCTTGCGTACAGTCTTGCATGCGTTACCTCCGAAAGCTTCAAATAATATAATATTCATATGTAAATGTTACTATTACCAGGTGCCGGTTAAACAATTGAGTATAATCACACCATCACCAAATACGTCTACTTACTCCCAAACAGCATTTACTCTGAGAGATTCATTTAACAACCACAAAATGTTTATCAAGGGAAGAGGTATTTGTCTTCCAACCACTCATATCGATACTTCAAAAGTGTACTGGACTCCCAAAATGCGTAAATCACCATACAAAGCTAGATTTACAGCTGGTTCTAGAAGCTGCACCACCAAGTTTTTTCAACTCTGCTGACAAGAGCCATTCAGGAGTCAAAAGCATTTTGGGGAAGGTATTGCGCCACAATTTCTAACAACTCTGGCATTGAATGTATGTGGATTTTGAAAAAATCAAAATGTCTTATCGAAGAACTTGATGCTAAAGACATATACCGTACAGACATGTATCCACATGGGAATTCACGATTCTCTATACTACAATCCCCCATCAGGACATTACTGACCGCCTAAGTTCATTAATAGTATCGGTGTTCAAGAAAACTGATCGTCGATATATTAATGTCAGAAGCCATAAAGCATTCTTTAGCTCTATTATATACAAGGGATATCATTCACGAGATGTTTCTTTGTTTATAGAGTTGCTTGAATTTCTCATTAAAAATGTCTATGTGAAATTTGTCAACACAATATATCAACAGCATATAGGTATTCCAATGTGTTTTAATTGTGCACCCCTTCTGGCTGAGCTATATCTGTTCTCTTATGAATACGACCATATGCAGGCGCTTTCAAAAACAGATCATTTTAAATACAAGCGTCTAGTCCGTCATTCATAATTCAGCCGTCGTCCATTAAAGAATATCCGCGTCCATAATCCAAAGACCTATTCCATATCCATATAACAGTATTAGCACCAAATTCAAAAAAGACAATCATAGTATACATAAACATAGGCTAGTTTCCTGCAAGAGAGAAGCGGTCAACAGTTTTCAATGATGCCGACAAGACATCATGATGTTCCAAAAATATAAATCCGTATCGCTGATCAGTATTCTTAATCCATAATAATCGTTCTAAAGTCGTTATCTAGAGAATGGTGTATCTCAGTCACGCTTTGAATGTGACTGTTCATATGAGCACCATGAGGATCTTGAAGTACATGGGTTCATACGGCCCCTAGCCCCGGGTTAAGCGGAATTAGACACAAGTTACGAAACATAACGCCATAGATCTTGCACGCTACGTTCGTATTTTGCTATCAGCATGCGATATGTATCGCCAAATTTGAGAAACTTTGAGTGGAGGCGCGCCGTTTGACTTGAAACATTTCGGCATCAATTTTGTGGCCCTGCATGTGGATGGACAACAGGTCCCGCCACGGCCTTAACATCGAACTTTGGGCGCGCGAATTTCATTCGAGCCTATCAGAGCCTGTTTACAGCCACCGGTCAAATCAACCAGGACGAAGGGAATATGATCAGTCGGGAGGACTACGCGAACGGATACACGTTGTTCTGTTTCGATCTGACCCCCACCTTAGAGAACGACCATCAGCTGGCCCTCGCCAAGCAAGGCAATTTACGGTTGGAAATCCACTTTGCACGAGCCCTCGGACCACCGTCAATGTGATCTGCTACGCCGAGTTTGACAACATCATTCAAGTGGACAAGGCGCGCAACGTCCTGTGTGACTTTCCACCTAACATGGATACAGACCAGATAACCACCGTGCTGGAGAATGACCCAGGGACACGTATGGTCTTTCAAGGGGTGTTCGCCCGTGATGTGTTCCCATTAGACCGTATGTATCCTGCTGCTTACGTTCTCAACACGGACCCGATGGATCGGCCCGGTGAACATTGGGTGGGCGTGTACTTGACAGAACAGCAGGGCGAATACTTTGACCCGTACGGCCTGCCACCCCTCCATCCCGATTTAACAGACTTCATGGATCTAGGTACAGAGACGTGGTGTTGGAACAGTCAAACGTTGCAAAGCCTGACCAGTAGCGTGTGCGGACAATATTGCTTGTTTTACCTGTACCATCGATGCCGGGGAAGAACCGTATCTACCATCGTAAAGATGTTTGACGAGTACCCCAAGGCCGAGGACCGCGATGTACTCGTATATGACTGGGCCGCCCATCATTTCAATGTACAAGCCCAGTTCTGGGCTTAAATTCTTTCAATGTACAAGCCCCCTGTTCTGGGCTTCAGTTTACAAGCCCCCTGTTCTGGGCTTCAGTTCTTTCAATGTACAATGCAAGCCCCCTGTTCTGGGCTTCAGTTTTCACGTGATTGTTCTCACGTTGTTGTTGTTATTGTTGAATAAAAAACAAAATTATATCTCACCCAAAAAAAACCCTGTCTTGTGTGTTTTCTATATGAGCATAATGCATGAAGGCTATAACAGACATGTGGGGATTCTGTCAAACTGGCCTTGAACACCGTATTAGCCAATCAGTGGCCTAGGATGGGACCAAATGTAACCCATCAATGTCCAGAAAACAATGCAAGAGCACTGCAGTAAAATGGAGAGCCAATGAAATCAGCCTACAGACCAAGTACATGTTTTGGTCTAGGTTAAGAGCGGGCATTCCAGCACAAAAATATTGACGATGAGTTACAAGTTACAAGAGCAACATGTGGAGTGAAAAAACCTATAGAGGTTATAGGTGCGGGAAGACATGACCGAATCCCCACATGTCACCACGAAGACCAAAAAAACCCTGTCTTGTGTGTTTTCTATATGAGCATAATGCATGAAGGCTATAACAGACATGTGGAGATTCGGTGAAACTGGCTTTGAACACCGTATTAGCCAATCAGTGGCCTAGCATAATCCGAAATTTACCCGCGCACTTCCGGTGATGACGCACGCGCGCGCGTGCGGTCGGAGAACCCACGCGCGCGCGCGATGCGGCCGGAGTAACCCGCGCACACGCGCTGCGGCCGGGGCGGGCCGGGCCGGGGAAAACCCGGATGTTGAAAATCCGGACCCTACGTCTAAGGGAACATTGGAACTCTTCTGGGTTCGGAGGTAGTTTTAGTGAAACCGTAAATGACGTCTGTGCGCAGAACCCACACCACCCAACCACAACCATGGACCCATAGTGGTTGGTCAAACACACCCCCACGCATCCCCAAAATGCCTGCTTTCTATACTACGACCAGACTGCGCATGCGCAGGCCATTGAACACGGATGAACCATTAATCCAGTCGGATGCTCCTCCACGAGAGCTTGAAATAAGACTTCATACGACTCCATCGGACCCATAGTGATCCATGTCGGCGCCAAAATGTCTATTTCCATATACTTGGTCTACTGCACATGCGCAGAATGACGTCAGTTTTACGTCACATCCACCCAGTCGGATGCTCCTTCACGATTCACGAATGCTTCACATTGATACCTCTCTCGACCCCATCAGACCATTAGGGGCCTACCTAGACCCCAAAACGTCTATTTCCATACCCTTTTCCCACAATTCCCTGTCTGCGAATGCGCAGAATGTTGACAGCGGACGACACACTAGTCCAGGCGGATGCTCCCTCACGAGATATTTTCACACTGATACCTCACACGACACCATAGGATCATTAGGGGCTCATCTAGACCCCAAAACGTATATTTCCATACCCTTTTCCCACAATTCCCTGTCTGTTGAAAACGAACGACACACTAGTCCACGTGGATGCTCCCTCACGAATGCTTCACATTGATACCTCACTCGATCCAATCGGCCCACTACTGGCCCACCTAGACCCCAAAACGTCTATTTCCATACCCTTTTCTCAAAATTCCCTGTCTGCGCATGCGCAGAATGTGGACAACGGCCGAGACACTAGCCCAGGCGGATGCTCCCTCACATTGATACCTCATACGACTCCATCAGACCATTAGGGGCTCCCCTAGGTCCCAAAACGTCTATTCCATACCCTTGGTCTACCGCGCATGCGCAGAATGACCATATTCCAACCCCACGCCCAGCCCATCGGATGCCCCCTCACATATGCTTCACATTGATGCCTCACTCGACTCCATCGGACCACTAGTGACATACATGACGTCACACTTGCGCAGAACACCGCCACAAAATCTCATACCTGCGCACAACACTCCCGCGCACACCACTTTCTCGCGCATGCGCACTGAGGCGAAAAGGCGTCGAAATCATCTTCGGTTACTACTAATATGTCAGTCATCTGTAGACCCCCTAATTCGTATCTTTTACACATTGTTATTCTTTTTACTTTATCGTTACTGTTTTTCCATATAAAACCAAGCATATTCTTTCTACCTCTTTAAGTAGTCCAATTTCTGGATTGGGTAGGGACATTAATAGTGAGCGCAGCGAACTCAATAGGCAACATGTGTACTTATGAGAAATGCACACAACTCCATGGATAACTGTACCCTAACGAATCTTTTTTTGTGGTATATCCGGTTTACATCCGGGTACTCGTCGTATTAAGGGGTCATTTTGAATATTGCATCTCGGAAATCAACATCTGGTTTTCTTCTAGAGACTATTTTTTGCACTTCGTGACTGAATAAAATCCCCTTCAAAAATATAAGAACCACCAATAAAGTTGGAACGAAAAATATATTGTTATTGAAAAAACAACAGACCCCGTCCGCAAATAAGGGCGTCGTCTGCTCGTTGATTGACAGCTGTCAGGCAAAGTAACCTCTTCATTGAGATTTGGACTTGAAGTCCAAAAAAGGTCAGTTTAGGCCACTGTATATATCAGTGTTGACGTTGTAAATTCCTGTAGATTATATCCGTATTTTTAAAACTCTAAATAGATTTTTCTGCTGGACAATATTCATAAATATCTCCTCCCTGTTTTGCGGTAGGGGTAATCTACGCCATTATCATCTCATGAATATGCACGTCACTGGTATTGAGAATTTAAGCTTTTATGAATAGCCGTGTTTCAGGCATAGGTACGTCAGAAATCTATGTATATAAACTACCGACATACTATTCAATATCTCCCAGAAAGTAATTCTATGACACAAACACATCTTTTTCATAACAAAACACAACCAAATCGGTCTCTAAAAAGTTTACACTTGAAAGTTTTCTTTTGACTGGTATGGTTATAGTTGAGGGGAGGTAACTTTATCAACCAGTGTTACATTATGTCCCCTGGTGTGACTTGAGAAATTATTACCATAGCCTTATTAAAATGCTATTAACTCAATGAATAAGGTTATGAAATAATATTGAGCTTTCAGTAGAGTATTTGAATTTGTTTTTTTACATATATATATTGAAGCTACAAAAAACAGAGAAAAAAAAATCTTACAATATGGATGAACACAGTTATTCCAAATCAAATGTGTCAAAGAATCACATACAATGATTACAAGGAGAGAAATTTGTTCCATCCACTCTGCACTGTTGGAAAAGGAACACAATTATGCCAAGGTTTCTACATCAGAAAGTGTGAACGCAACAGCTGCTTGCACTTTTGTGCAACAATCCGGCCAAGTTTTAGATGTTCCAGGAGATGGAAATTGCTTTTTTTTCACTGTATTAGCTCAGCTCTCCATGGTGATATTTCACGGCATAGGTACTGTAGATTTGTTTTTGACAACTGGCGGGACTCACAAAATGATGTGTTGCTTCATCATGATAAACATTCCCAATCCCAACAAGATTACAGGAAGAACATGGTGCTAGGTAATGGGTGCTTGGACAACAGCTTGTGAAATACATGCTGCAACTAAAATCCTGCAGCACAACATTTGTGTACGGCTAAAAGGGACAAAATCCAACCTGAACACCCACCTTCCGGAAGCCTGCATCAGTGTATATGAATATTCTGCTGATAAACCAAAAACAGAGACCATAAATCTTTTATTGGACAAGAATCATATTGGTCAATGGTTAATTTCTGACAAATAATAACAATTATTTTATCAGTCTAGATACCCATCACTTAACTCTACTCTTATACCAGTGCAGAAAAACCTTAAAGGTCAACCCAAACGGATTTTTTTTTGGTCTAAAAATCCTTAAAAATCATAGTTCATACTTCACTTTGTATGAAAAAAATATTGAAAAAATTCTAATCTGATCAGAAACACACGTAATATGGGAGCAAAGTGGGCTTTTCACACTTTCACAGCTGGGTTGATGACGTCACGCAGGGAAGTTGCCTGAGAAAAAACAGCGGATAACATGGAAAGCGAGTGCAGTCAGAGCTCCGGTTCAGATGTCGATTCGAGCGATATCAGCTGCTTAGATGGAAATATTTTTCGCCAAGAAGATGAAATAGACATAGAGGAGGATGATGACGGGCAAATTAACAGTTGTTTGCAGACCAACGGCGGATCTTTCAGCCCTATCAATTTGAGCCGTACGGCTCCGATTCTGACAGTGACAACCACTCTGACAACGTGGAACTCGACGACGACAGGATTCGGAGAGGTCGTTTGTTGAATACAGATTGGTATGCAACTTGACTGGAAACCTTATTATCGTCATCTATAAGACCAAATGTCCATATATTTCAAACTGTATTGAATGTAGAACGATTCTGTGATGTAACGAACGAGCACATCTGTGTTGTTATTGTTGTTACTGACCGAGGCAGCCTTTTCGAAGGGATAAACTCCGGGATTCGGCAGTATGGACAGTAAACTGTTGATAACTCTACTGATATACGTCCGACTTGAATTTTGTTTGTTTTCCCATAATCCCCATGAAATACCAATTTCAGAATTATATAGTTTGATAAAAAAACTTTGGACATTCATGGCGAAAAGTAAGCCGTGGTGAGTGGATCGGCATTCACATTTGCTCAATTTTCGACAAATTACATCAATTAAATTGAAATCGAATGATATTCCCACAATCTCAAATGTCAAGGGATTATGAAAGTATAATTATCACTTCTGTATCTACAGCCATTCACTCCAATTGGTGTTTTTTTTTATTTATTTACTTATCAAACGTATATATATTTATGAAAGATCATTTTATTATTATTATTAAATAGTATATAATTTAGATAATTTATTTGCGTGAAGTTTGTGCCAACATTTGGCTAAAAACGCATACATAGAATGAATGAAATTGAACATACAAATACAGACATTAAGACACATTGGAACAAATGGTTAAACGTGTATATATGAAATAGAGACTCATCCAGTCTAACCTGTAGGTGCTCAAGCAACAAATGCCACGCGAGAGCGAGCAGGGCATGTACAGCCGTCCCCCTGCCCGAGGCCTCGCTTGCAGGCTAGGTTCGTTCAGCCGATGTCCGTGATAGATTCTCCTTGTCCGATTTCTTTGCCGTCACATTCTGATTGTTCTTACGTTTGATAGTTGGAATAGCTGTTCTCTTTAGTTTTGGTTTGTACCCGAATTCAACTGCTACGCTGTAGATGTCCTCGAATGATGTCTTTCTGTCAAAATGTGCCGAGCAAATTATACGAGTACTGGCTCGGGCCCTCTTTCCACACTCTCGTGTTGCGTACAAATTTCGTCCAATTTGCAGCGATTTTCTCGTCTTTGGGCCACAAATGAATACTAACACCGTCATCTGTAGTAAAACTGCAACCTCCACTACACAACGTCGCGGCATATTTAAAAAATGATGCCCCGATACTCCGAAAATCTCCAGAAATCAGCAGCTACATACGACTGTGGTATACGGCTTTAACATAGAGAATACAAGACGGCTTCCCTCCGTGACGTCACAGCTGGAATTGACAGGAGAGCGATTTTCACCTTTCAAACGGCAATATCTCGCCAACCAGACTGCACAAAATTATGAAAAAAATATCATTATTTTCAGAATCGAAAGGACTATTTTTTTATATTTTTGACCTCAGAGCGTTTGGGTTGACCTTTAAGTCCTGGGCTCCCTCTTCATCAACGATTATTAGACTCCACCAAACACCAACTTTCTATATTCATCATATTTGAATATATTTGAAATTATCTGATCTATTACAGCTAGCCACATACCGATACCTGCTTAGACAAGAAAGAATACTGAACCTTGACAGGGGATATTTAACAGGAATTTAATTTCTTTACATTCAGTGCCGTATATTGTAAAATGAATAGTACAACTGTGGGCATTTTCTAGAATTTGTATTCATCATATTGGTTGGGCTTTATTTTGTCCAGCTCTTGTATTTTGTCAATATCCAGTTGAATATAGATCTCACATAAATTAATAGTTGCTATTATGTAACAGACATCATAGAAGAAGTTATTTTCCCCCAGTCCATATCATAGTTTCCACATCATAGTTTCAAAAACTATGATGTGAAACTCATAAATATGAGAATTGTATATAATAAATATAATAATATATATTTAAATATAATAAAATAAATAATAATATATAATCAAAAAGAAAATTTTTATTTTTTTATTTTATTATAATATATAATATATTTCTTGTATTTAATAAATATATTTGAATAATATTCATTATGTGATGAAACTCCACATCATAGTTTCCACATGAAAGAATGATGTTAAGACCTACCACAACTTTCCCACACCACTTATTTATCTGCTTATTGGCTTATAGTTGGACAAGTAAAGCAGAGGCTAATGCAGTTGGTCAGAAAAATTGGTTTGAAATAATTATTATTAGACGTGATTGACCGATACTTAAATCGAGAGTCGGTGGGGGTCGCCCTAGCCCAAAAACTTCTGGCTCGTGGTTCTGAGGGTCGTGTCCATCACTATATTTTACCAAACACAGTCGAGATTTCCCGGCTATAAAAATTCCAGGGTTTATATCCAGGGTTGACTACAAATCCATGGAATTAGGCTGGAATCCCTGGAATTATGCTGGAAACCATGGATAATGTCCATGATAACAATATTCTGGACAGCATGGACAAATTCACAATCCATAGATGGACACCATGGAAATCCATGGATGATGTCCATGGACACCATGGATCATGATGTCCATGGAAACCATGAAATATGGAGAATTCAGCATGGAAATTGGACTTTATAACAAGGGACATTATAATTTCATTTCAGCAGTGACTTGCATAATCTTTTTCACTACTAGTACCAATTTTAGTAATCTCGGACAGCGGTATGTTAATTTGACACACTGCTCAAATTTTAAAGCAAAATTTCAAATACGAGTCATCTTCAACCCTGCCTATATGGTTCATGCATGTACAATTTAGTTATATACAAATTGGTTACAGTATTTTTCATCACCAGAATGACCACATTATTAAAAACCACATTACCAGGTTTTACTAATTTACACTCCACATAATGTAGAATGTTCCAGTCGTAATGATTTGGAATATAAAAGACTTGGATCGCACAGTATAGTATTCTAGTCTAAGAGTTTCTCTGGAAACTTATTCATTACACTCAATAATAAGCAGTACACAATGTTCTGTTATCAATGTAATGTTCTGAGACATTCACAACTTAATCCTATTCAAAGTGATTCAGAAGGGCTTCTGCACATTTCTGCAGCTGAAGGTCTGCTGCAAAGACTTGTGCCCATATTGCAGAACTTTGATAATTGTATATACTCTGTGGAATTCCTGATAATTTAATATAGTGTCTTTCAGTATTACATTAATAAGCTGACAATGAATATATTCAAGGATACCGGTAGTAACATTTACATCCACAAAAATGGCATTGAAAAAAAACTATTATCTTGACAATTTAACACCAATAAATTAAACTAGAATGTGGCCTAACTTATATTGATCCATATAATCATAGCCATTATTCATTTCATGCAGATGTTTAATATTCAAAATGATTATTCTTATGTGTCATGATGGGATCTAGTGCCTGCATATATGGACTCAGAAATCCAGATATATGCGGTTACATGGATCAGTTGTCAAAACGAGTTGATTTGCAGCAATACTGCAGGAAACATGGAAACCCTACACATGGAATCCCTGGACAGTGTCCATCCTCGTCCATCAAACCTGGACAGTGTCCATCCTCGTCTGTGAAAACGCTGGACAATTTGTCCCTCCTTGTCCATGGAAACCCTGGATAATGTGTCCATCCTCATGACATCCATGGAAACCCTGGACAGTGTGTCCATCCTCGTCCATGGAAACCCTGGACTACCATATCCTGCCTTTCTCAAAACAAATTTTCATACCCTGGATTTAGAGAATGGAAAAACCCTGGAAAACTGCCCCAATACTCCAGGGTGTTTATAGGGTCATTTTTTCCCCATGGAAGCCCTGGAATTTCTATAGCCGGGTACCCGTGTCTCTCTCTCACAATGGTGTCCCATCTTACAAGCATAAGATAACAAACAGCATTGTGGGAAAATAGCACCATGTGATTTTATCTTGTAGCACCAGCAACAAAACAAACAAAAATATACTCATCGAGTTAAGGAGTGGATTAACAGATAAACAATAACAACAACAAAAGTTATAGCTGTCCATTATGGGCATAGTTGCACATATCCTGCGCTCACTTTTAGGCTTTGCCTACTACATATTAAGTGATTAATTTTTGGTAAGATCATTGTATTTAAAAGAGTAATTTTTCCAATATACGTCTCTCCATTTCCAGATTCCAAGAAGTTTTTTCATTTCTGCTATTTTTGTTGGGAAGTTCAGTTCAGTCATTTTCCCCAGATCTACTGAGAAATGAATACCTAACACTACAAAATCTCTCACCCAGTCAAATGTACTTCCTGATCCTTGTTCCTCATTGATTTCGTCCTTATAACCAAACGGCTTTTGTTTTTTCCAGGTTTGTTTTGAGACCCGATAGTTTATGAAAGACTGAAAGGATGTGCAGGGTTTCTAGTATGGATCCTCTAGAGCCATCTAGACAAAGTATAGTGTCGTCAGCGTATTGAGAAATTTTGAACTCCCTGTTGAAAATATTTATTCCTTTGACTTTTGGGTTATTTCTTACCAAAATACCTAAAATTTCCGCGCAAAGTAGAAAAATATAAGGAGAAAGGGGATCCCCCTGTCGACATCCTCGTCCTAATTTGAAGCGGGATGAAATGTGACCGTTCTGTATAACACATGATTCTGTATCTTTGTAAAACATTTTTATCCATTTTTGCAATGAAGGTCCAAAATTAAATATATCTAGAACTTCCCAAATAAATTCCCAAGAGACCGTATCAAATGCTTTTCCAAAATCAATTGCTAGGATCATACCAGGTATATTTTGTGATTGAGTTTCAAAAATGATATCATATAGCAATCGAGTATTTTCCCCTATAAACCTCCCAGCTACATATCCTTTCTGGTCATCAGATATTATGCTACTAAGGATAGGTTTTATTCTATTAGCTATTGTTGCCGTTCCTAATTTGTATGTCACATTTAATAAAGATATTGGCCTCCAATTTTTAAGATAACATCTTTCCTTCCCTGGTTTTGGAAGACACGTTATCACTCCAAGCTTTTGTGTTGCTGATAATTCTCCACTATGATATGCAAAGTTTAATGATTTTAATAATATGTCACCCAAGTCTATCCAAAAGAATTTAAAGAACTCAGTTGTATATCCGTCTAACCCCGGGCTCTTGTTACATTTCATATTTTTCAAAGTGGCTAATTCAGATTTAGTTATTCCCCTTCCAAAGACTGTTTTAAGTTTTCTGTTAATATTTCAAACTCAAACCCTTTCAACACATCTCGAGCCGACAGTTCTTCTCAGTCCCCTTTTTTGGAATAAAGATTTTCATAAAATTCCCTTTGGCAATTAAGAATTTGTTCTTGATTTGTGATTAGTTGATCTCTACTCTTATCTCTTGTATAGATTTATTAGTATAATTTCTATTCTCTAAGTTGCAAAAATAAGAAGTTGATTTTTGCCCCTGACTCATACCATCTAGTTCTCTATCTTATCATCATTCCCTCTACTTTATTTTCCCTAATTTTCTCTATAGTTCTATTTTGACAGTCTTTAGGATATCATTTGTAAATGTATCCGTCGGGTTTTGTTGCAGTTGTATCTCTAGATCTTGTATATTCTTTTCCAACTTACCTTCCAGTTCTCTAGCCTTTTTTCTTTTAAATGATGAATATGATATTATTTCCCCCTTAGATGTGTAAGTATTGTTTCCAGTAGCAACTGATCGTTTATCATATATTGTAAATTATTTATATTACTCCTTTCTACAAATTCTGGGTTATATGGAGTGGCGAAGTACAAACTTTTAATATAATCAATATTGTCTTTCACTAATTTCACAAATGTATGATCTTTCAATAATAGTTGTTTAACTTCCAATAACCTTCCTATGATGGCCGAGAGGGGCCATCGACCATCGCCCTTGAAACATTTTGGGCGATATTGCGATGCGATAACGCGATTGCGATGCGATAACGCGATAATGCGATGCGATAACGCGAAAACGCGATATTGCGATATTGCGATAACGCGATATTGCGATATTGCGATATTGCGATAACGCGATATTGCGATGCGATAACGCGATATTTCGATGCGATAACGCGAAAACGCGATATTGCGATATTGCGATAACGCGATGCGATATTGCGATGCGATAACGAGATATTGCGATGCGATAACGCGATATTGCGATATTGCGAAATATCGCGTTATAATTACGCGATAATGTGCGATATTGCGATAATGCGATATATCGCGTTATTTTTCCGCGATATTGTGCGATATTGCGATAATGCGATATATCGCGTTATTTTTCCGCGATATTGTGCGATATTGCGAAATATCGCGTTATAATTACGCGATAATGTGCGATATTGCGATATATCGCGTTATTTTTCCGCGATATTGTGCGATATTATAGCAATATCGCAATATCGCACAATATCGCGTTATTTTCGGGAAAATAACGCGATATTGTGCGATATTGTGCGATATTGCGATATATCGCGTTATTTTTCCGCGATATTGTGCGATATTATAGCAATATCGCAATATCGCACAATATCGCACAATATCGCGTTATTTTCGGGAAAATAACGCGATATTGTGCGATATTGTGCGATATTGCGATATATCGCGTTATTTTTCCGCGATATTGTGCGATATTATAGCAATATCGCAATATCGCACAATATCGCGTTATTTTCCCGAAAATAACGCGATATTGTGCGATAACGTGTGATATTGCGATATTGCGATATATCGCGTTATTTTCCCGCGATATTGTGCGATATTTTGCGATATTGCGAAATATCGCGTTATAATTGCGCGATGCGAGAGCGGATAGCCATGAAGACAACTCTGTCAACTCTGTTGGCCCAATTCCTGGTTATCTCCCCTGATTCGAACATTTCGAAATATGTACGAATTTTCCTCTAGTTACTTCAATGTTAAAATCTCCGGCCCTTGATTAATAGGCCTTCTGGTGATCCTTTCAGTTCATTGACATCTCCGGAAATGCATGTTTGGGGTGCGAGTAATGGGGTGGTCATTGTGGGAAAAGGGCATTTGAATGGACGTTTGGGATCGAGATGACCCAATATTCGTCTGAATGAGTCGTGTGAAGAGCTTCTCGAGGCCGATCATGTCATGGGTAGGTGCATGTACAACTAGGATTTGTCTTCAAATATAAAGTCCGGAAACACGGACTATGGCAGGCCAAGTGTGGCAATATTCAATAAGATATTTGTTCATTCAATCCAACATATATTCACTCAATTCTGATTAAATTTATATTCAATAATAACAAATATATGCAGAGAATTTCATTTATGACCTTTTGAAATCTGCATTTATATGCAATAACTTAAAATTTGTTCATTCGAAACCGTTTTGATTCGATAATTTTTGTTATGCAATGTTTTTTTATTCTTATTCGAAGGAGATGTAAAATAAATGTGCAATAATTGCATTGTGGGTAATACCTAACCCCGCCTATTTGGATATGTAACGAAGCTTTTCGTTGGCTATTGAGAAATCGATGGCGAAAATGGCGGCATATTTGAGATATGTGTCGGTTTGCCTTCACTGTCTCTTTGGTCAGTTTCCCTACATTCAAATCGTTTGTTTATGATTTGACACTAAGAATGAAGACAAACACAAGACAAACATTATCAAAGACGACCTCGACAGCCAAAGACGAGATTTATCCTTGTGGATTGAGGCAAACCGACTGTCAAATATGCTGCCATTTTCGCCGTCGATTTCCCAATAGCCAATGAAAAACCTCGTTACATATTCAAATAGGCGGGGTTAGGTATTACCCACAATGCAATTATTGCACATATATTTTACAACTGCTTCGAATACAAATAAAAAAATACATCGCATAAAAAAAATTATCGAATCAAATAAAGAAAATGTATTGCTATGCATATAACCTTGACGTGTTTGGGGCATAGTCAGCATCACTGAAACTCCCCTTTCTCTACCACTCCTCAGTGCGCATGCATATATCACTTCCAGTCTGTCTCTACCGGATAAGAGCTTCAATGGAATACCACTCATGTTTAGATACAACTTGAGGCTAATGGTTTACAAACGACTTTATATGACCACTCACTCACTCAACCCCATTCCTCCTCCTCCTTCACTTCACCTCTTCCTCATCCTCACTCACACTCACTCACTCATTCACTCAGCCCCATCGGTATATCTTGACCCCAAAACGTGCATACCATGCTATTTTCTCACTATTCTCTGTCTGTGCATGCGCGTCATAGCCTTTCTTTCACCACTCACCCATCCAGTCGGATGCTCTCCCACGAGTGTTTCACTATGCCACCTCACACGGCCCATTCCGAACAGGATGCTACCTTCTTTGGCCTTTACCCGTCCTGACTGCGGCCCAGGCTGCAGCCAAATAGACACGAATTTACGCTTTTAATACTACCAGGGCTTCTTAGGGCCTTTGGCTTTTTTATTTAGTTAATCAGGTGATAGTGTGTGGGGAAAATCGAGTGAGTAAAGAATAGTTTATCTCCTCGCTCAATCAACCTAAGTAAGAACAATAACGAGTCGCTGTGCTGAAAGACATCTCCATCCATCAACGGTACATAACGGTGGGTATTTAAATAAATATAGCACGATGGTACGATGACACGATGATACGATGGTACGATGATGCTATGGTACGATGATAGGATGGTACGATGATACGATGGTACGATGAAAACAATTAAAAATCAATCAATATAATTTATTGGCGCATGACTTTTGTTTGATCAAGTAACTGGAGGGAAATTCGTACCTATTTCGAAATGTTCGAATCAGGGGAGATAACCAGGAATTGGGCCAACGGATTTGACAGAGTTGTCTTCATGGCTATCCGCTCAAGCATCGCGCAATTATAACGCGATATTACGCAATATCGCAATATCGCACAATATCGCACAATATCGCGGAAAAATAACGCGATACATCGCATTATCGCAATATCGCACAATATCGCACATTATCGCGTAATTATAACGCGATATTTCGCAATATCGCAATATCGCACAATATCGCGGAAAAATAACGCGATATATCGCATTATCGCACAATATCGCACAATATCGCGGAAAAATAACGCGATATATCGCATTATCGCAATATCGCACATTATCGCGTAATTATAACGCGATATTTCGCAATATCGCAATATCGCGTTTTCGCGTTATCGCATCGCAATATCGCGTTATCGCAATATCGCGTTATCGCATCGCAATATCGCGTTATCGCATCGCAATATCGCGTTATCGCATCGCAATATCGCGTTATCGCATCGCAATATCGCGTTATCGCAATATCGCCCAAAATGTTTCAAGGGCGATGGTCGATGGCCCCTCTCGGCCATCATACCTTCCCCTTGTATGTTCCGAAAAAGTTAAGTCTAGACTGACAAAAGAATGGTCCGTTTCATGGCCTGGATGAATATCACTATTGCTGACAAAAGACAAAATATTTTCCGAAACCAGGTAAAAATCTAAACGTGCCATCTTGATTGGATTTCGTCTGAACCATGTATATGCCTTTCTATTTTCATGAAAATTACAAAAATTTATATTAAATTTATATTATAGTTTAAAATAGTATGCATTTACAATCTAGATTTACTTTGTATTTTACCATAAATTCAGTACTTCTACTTCATAAAATAATTTTACTTCATGTTGATTTTTGCAGATGGTGGAAGACTTTATCCCAACTGGATTTGTCAGATCTGATATCCGAGTAGAACGAGCACTGACCATCAGTTACATGTTTTGAGCTCGGCGAAAACCTGGAACCTTGATGGAACATTCAAAGTAATTTGTCAAATTTGAAAATATGTAGCATTTCATTCCAATATATAATTCTTCCTTAATGATGTACTTAAATAAGCATCTTATTTTGTTCATTTTTCGTAGGTTGTCAGGGAACCATTCTATCAGCTGTTTTCCATACATGCCTTCATCAGGAGTGGTGACGCAATGAAACAGGTACCACTGGCGAAGAAATGTTGACTACCAGCAGGTAAGATGTATTTTTTGCAATGAAACAGGTACCACTCGGCGAAGAAATGTTGACTACCAGCAGGTAAGATGTATTTTAAATTATGTAATTTTGTAATTAAACTAATATTTTGAGTTTTATATCAATTTAAGATATAAAAAGATATATTTAAGTACATTAAATGTCCATCTAATTTCTTTCTTTCTAGGTTCTTCAGCACATCAGGGACACCCTTCCTCGTGCCCCACGTGTTCAACTTATGGTAACAGATTTCGAAAAGGCCATATGGAATGGGATTCGTCGGGTTTTTCCAACTGTGGGCATCCGTGGATGTGTTTTTCATCTAACTCAGGCCATCTGGCGGAAGATCCAGGACATTGGACTTCAGGTATCTACCTATTAAATTTAGTCACAAGAATTCACAATAATTTTATGCAATTACTCTAGTATTACTAGTTTCATCATTAACATTAGCCTATACAAAACGTAAAGCTTATTGCAGATGTGTTTTATAATTCATCCTTTATTTTTCATGTAGGTTGCCACCCACAAGTTCCTAAGGTCATGGCCATGGCTTTTCTACCAGCGGTCTTTGATCATTTGAACCGATTCGCCAGAACAGAGAAAACTCGCCAGTTAATGGATTATGTAGAAAACACCTGGGTGAGATCCGAGTTTTGGCCTGTGGCGACATGGAGTGTGTTTGGCCTGGCTACCAGGACAAACAATGACTGTGAAGGGGGGCACAGGCGACTGAATGCCTGTGCCAATGGTGTTCACCTTCCCTTCTACGTACTCATCCCCCTCCTCCACGCTGAGGCTTCACAACTCCCTATGCAGGTCCTCCTCATCGGGGAGAAGAAGTTGACGCGCCGCCAAACCAAAGACACAAAATGTAAACAAGCCACACTATTTAGACTTTGGAAGTATCTTTTGACATATCGCTTAGTCAACTGCTTCCGTCATCCGATAAACTTTTTTGTGCTAATTGCTTCAACCTAGTTACGGTACTTTTGCTGCATCATGTTGGAATTTTATTTTTAGTGCTTTAACTTCAACATACAAAAAAATGTATTTATGTGCTCTACCATGTATTTTCGTCCTACAGTTAATTATTTGGGGGGGGGGGAGATGGCAAAACTGGGGGGGAAGTGACCAAAAATCTTGGGGGGGAGATGACCAATTTGGGGGGGAAGTGACCTACATCCTCTGGTGAACTTGGTCTCATTACACGCACCACCTCCTCGGTGTCTGGGACTGACAAGATTGCAGCTGCGTTAACAACTCAACACAGCCAGTCAAAGCTTAGCACTGGAGACACACGATTCGCAAGCCATCTTATGGATGGCGAAGTGTACGCAAATGAGCTTAGCAGTGGTTACTGGACCCATGAAGACGGAATAGAATAGAATTTATTGACCAATCAGCTGCCCTCATGGAGCGTACAATCAATATTTCCCCAGCCCTTCCCACCCTGATTTAAATCATCTGAATAAACATGCGATACCTAACCCACATTTAATAGAGACGGATTGATGCCAACACATTAAAGGGGACACAACCCAAGACTTCTAATAATGAATTCTTATCCATAGTTAACTCCCCTTAACTCCTCACGAATAGAATTTAATTTATTACCAATCATGTCCACGTATCATGTACTCAGCCGATAGTGACTTTCATTATGCTGTGATACTAATAATAATTATCTAACAGATATATATCCTCGTGAGCTAGTAGTATTAATAATATTAACGCAGAATAATGATGCATTACTAATAAGTAATGCATGTCGGTTAGTTACAGCTTTGTCCTTCCAAAATAACAGCGGCATTGTATACAAATTCTGCCACCTTGCGACAAACAAATATATCTTGGTTACTTAACAACCAAACAAACTTTTGGCATGTTGACATTCGAACAAAATTAGTTGAGCTTTTGTTAACCTCACCCAAAAATTCACATCGTAATTCATCATACTTGGGGCATATGAGGAGAATATGTAGTTCATCCTCTATTTCATCCCAACCAAAGCGACATAGTCTTAATGAAATATCATTTTTGCTATCTTTCTTGTAACGCCCTATCTCAATGTGTAACCGATGTGCACTTGTTCTAAACCGTGTCGGAGCACAGCGATGTGCGTCTGTTGCAACAGGATTTAAATATGGTTCATAACAAAATATAGATTTGAACAGCTGGTAGGTCCTAAGTTTGGAGCCAGCAAATTTAGCATGAAAATCTCTGGGAATTGTGAGCATATTTAATGAAGCATCGCTTATAAAAATCCTTTCCCTCCATTTCCTCGAATACAAATCTGAAAGATGCTTATAAAGTTTGGTTGAAAGATAAGTCTTGGATATGATATGTGCTCTGGGTGACACGTGTGATAAGTTGAATGTGTTTAGTACACTTTTCCATCCTCGATATCCAAGAGTCAGTATTGCCATTAGACAAATTACAAGATAGAGAGTAAGCCTCTTGACGCAGACTTCCATCAGATAATGATGCAAGCCTAGACCAATATTTGGACATCATCTTAAAAATTTCCAAAGAAATAGGTGCTCTTCCTAGCTCACCTCGGGCTGCATCATTTGATGCCTTAGAGTGCAGGCCAAGTGCATATTTACAAAATTTAACTTGTAGCAATTCAGATGGTATATCATGGAAAAATTGAAGATGATTCTCCCCATTTCTTAACAATGATCTACTATTCACACAACCCCATATTTCTGCACCATACAGTAAAATAGGTTTGACTGTATGATCAAATATATGCATACAAGTCTTAACATTAGGACGGAAGTTGCTAAATGACTTGGTTAAATGAAAATAAGACTTCAGGCCCTTTTTATAGATATTATGCTTGGCTGGACCAAATGAGCCTGAATAATGAATGTGATTCCGAGATAACTGTAAGTATCAACCTGTTCTAGACTATTTCCACTGTATGTAATATCGGCTTTAACACGTTTACTTGTATGTGAAAACACAAGGATTTTAGTCTTGTCCAAATAATTACACAGTTTCCACCTTGCGCAATACTCTTCCAGACGAGATATGTAATTTTGCAGACCCAAAGCGGACTCTGAAAATAGCACTAAATCATCAGCATATAATAAACTATTATACTAGATTTCGTAAGAGTAACAGGAGAACAATCTACATCAAATATTTGCGGTAAATCGCAAAGGAATATCTTGAAAAGATTAGGGCTTAAATTATCCCCTTGGCGAACACCAACTTTAGAGATGAAATCTTGTGTCAAACAATCTCCTACTTTCAGTCTAAGACGAACATTACTGTATATACATATCGACAATAATTTTATAAAATAGAGAGTTAATTCCAAGGGATTGAAGTTTAAAGAAAAGGCCAGACCGCCACACACTATCAAACGCCTTCCTAAAGTCCACAAAACAGGTGTAAAGAGGCGAGTGGAGTTTCTTATTGTATTTATCTATTAATGCTTTTATTACAAACATGTGATCAGTTGTTCGTTTGGAACTTGTAAAACCTATTTGCTCTCTTGGGATCAATTTTTTTTCTAAAATGAATTTTTCTAGATGGCTATTTAATAAACTATTGAATAGCTTTCCAACACAACTAGTAATCGTAATCCCTCTATAATTTTTAGGGTCGCATAAACTACCTTTCTTATGGAGTGGCGGTATATACCCTTCAGACCAGGATAATGGATATGAAGAATGAGTGAATATTAGATTGAAAAGCTTCCTTAATGATGGCAATAAAACAGACTGACCATGTTTCAACATTTTCGTTAGAGATGCTATCTAGTCCACATGCCTTCTTCGTCTTTAACTTTTTAATTGCAGCCAAAATGTCTTTGTTGTTAATTCGGAAGTCAAGTTGTGTAAATGAAAGACAATCAGCAGCTGTATGCTGTTCAATATCATCTAAAGTAATGTCCTCACCTGCATTGTTAATATTTACAAAGTGGGAGTACCAGTTCTGATTGGAAACATATGAAGTTTTATCATTTACTTTTTCATTACCGTCACTGGTAAGTTCCTTTACAAGATGCCAATAAGCAGAAGGATTATATCATTTAGCATGAAGCTTATCATCTATAGTTTTGCAGGGTAGGGAATGCGATTCTTCGATTCTTTGGTAATCCCGGAATTGTTAGGCTAACTCTCTCAGCATGGATGCTGGTCAGTTTACTGCCCCGCTCTGCTGACTTGTGAACATGAATACCTAATCCATTTATCTGGTTCGTCATCTTCCCTAGGCAAGACCAGTCCTTACACTATAGCGCTCCACTCCCAGGAGAGTAGAGCTTGCGGCAGGATACGCCTTGTCTCGAGAAGATGCTGGTTCGTATATCCGTGCGTTAGTCACCGCTGGTCTCGCTGAACTCGTTATATCTGGAATCAACATCAACCATCCGAGATTCTCTACGATTTTCGTATTTCCGCCTTTGCATCTTCTTTCAACTTCCAACGCATGAGCTCCATACAAGAAGCAGCGTCTTCATGACTGTCATGGCCACCAACTGGGCAAAGAAAATTAGAAAACAGAACAAAATGTTAGCTACATTACCACGACCCATATTGACTAAATCAATGTCCTAAATGCAGACAACACAACCATGGTCATACAGTGTAACCTCGCTATATTTCCGCTATTGGGGGACCAAATTTGAACCACCTTATAGATTTTCAGCCTTATAAAAGGGGTGAAATAGCATGTATTTGCTCATTTGGGGGACACATCAGAACCTGCCATATATCAGAATCAGTGCTATATCGAGGCACCTTATAGCGAGGCTAGACTGTAATATTACGGTGAAAATAAAATTCTCAAAAATCGGTCAAGCAACTGTATTTTATTCCTGGTCAACCAATGGGGGACTTGCATAATACCAATTATCCAATCACAGTCTGCAATTTTCACTTCCTGTTTGTGGATTCAGGCCTAGGTAACTAATTAAATAACAGAACCAGCACTTCCGGTTTGTCTTCTCGTCCTATCGTGCAAGCTTGCCATTTTTTTACATGAAAACTATTTCATCTTCCTTGACCATCCAGAGACCTTCTTTCAATATGTCTAGCATGTGGTCTGTTGTATCAGAAGATCTGATATCTCATGAAATAGTATTAAAAACACAGGAAGGAAGCAATTCGACACTGCCCCGCCATTGTTCTGTTCTGTATTGTATTGGTCGGTGGAGGCCTAATTTGGATAATTATAAAAATTCTGTTTCAGTCACTTGTTTTGCCATGCCTCGCATGATACATATTCCAAGTATCGACCAACAAGTGATAATGCAATGCTTTCATGCAAGATGGTCGCCGGGGCTTTCGCCAAATCCGAAAATGTGACCTGGTTAATACTCCTTTGGAGTATATTGTGGTGAAATTATGAAGCGATCAGTGAACTTTGAATTTTGCACCCAATTCACTCTTTTGGGGGTAATTTCATACTCAAGGACCTATGTGGTCTGCTTCGGAATGTAGAATTACATATATATAGCCATTTTCCCAGTCCAAATCGGTTATGGACTGAGATCCAGCCTGCACAAATAAATATATCTCATTCACTCAGGTTTGATAAACGAAGGGCCGTAAATCTTGAAAATATAACTGAAAGCCGAGAAACTTCACGCTGCACAACTATGGGGCATTAACCACATATCATGCAAATTTCATACTTGTCCATACAATATTAACCGAGATCCAGCCCCAATTCACAAAAATTTGATGAAAAAAGGGCTATAACTCTTGAAAATATACGTGAAACGCGGAGAAACTTCACGCTGCACAACTATGGGGCACTGACCACATATCCTGCAAATTTCACAACTGTCCATACAATATTAACCGAGATCCAGCCTGGACAAGTCCCAATTCACGAAGATTTCAGGAACAAAGGGCCATAACTCTTGAAAATATAAGCGAAACGGGGAGAAACTTTACACTGCACAACTACAGGGCACTGACCACATATCCTACAAATTTCATACTTGTCCATACAATATTAACCAAGATCCAGCCCGGACAAGTCCCATTCACAGAGATTTCAGAAAAAGGGCCATAACTCTTGAAAATTATACCGGATCTCGGAAAAAACTCTACGGTGCACAACTACAAGGCACTGGCCACATTCCATGCAAGATTCAATTCTGTCCATCCAATATTAACCGAGATATTGCGCGGACAAGAAATCGGACGGACAGACGGACGGACAAAGCGATCGCTATATGCCCTCCCCCCCTCTATAGTTAGAGGGGGGGCATAATCAATATTTAGGGTGTGGGGTATGACATTCTACATGTATGGCCTAACTAAGCAAGATATGCCCTCTATAATAATTCAATCACCCTTGCATGATTGGACAATTTCGTCAACTTCCTGTTCTAATTGGTCTTCCAGCAATCCTGAGTACCTTTTAACTCATTGCCTACGGCAAGCCGTTGTGAGCGGTTCACGTTTCTTTAACTTGCGCCGGAAAGCCGTTGTCAGCGGCTTCTTGATAGTGTAACGTGTACGTGCAGGACCAGTCGTGGTGTTTACGTGAAAACGAATCAATGACCGGGACTGCCCACTGGCATTCTGGCCGTCACCGTAGTTAACCCCTTCACTAGTAGAGATCCGGGGATCGAAGAGATGATCACAACCCCACAAGGATGACTGACGCTGATGTAAAGGTCTATTATGGTATATTCTGCACAAATAGTATACGCGATTACAGATAATAGCGTCGAACCGCGTGGCTTAGACAGAATGTCTAAGGAGATGTAACGTTATACCGCGTGGCTTAGACAGAATGTCTAAGGAGATGTAACGTTATGCAGTAGAATGATATTTACATATATGTACAGACACTAGGAGAGTGTATGCAAATAGACTTGATGTTATATGCAAGTAATATAAGAAAGTGTGTGCATATAAGCTTGATGTTATATACCAATGATATAAGAGTGTGTGCATATAAGCTTGATGGTATATACAAATTATATAAGAGTGTATGCATATAATTTTACAGTTACAGTTATGCTTTAAATTTAAACCTTTGTGCTTTAAAGGTTGTGCGGCCTGGTTGCTGGCCCTTCTCTTCTGGGTATAAGGGCGGCCTGGCTGCTGGCCCTTCACCTCTTTCGTCGTTGGAACGTTACGGATGTAACGCTCTCTCAATATATGGCACCCAGTCGTTGGAGCCTCTCCACGGATGTGGCAGCCCGTCGTCTTCTTCACCCCCAGTCGTCGGAACGTCGCGGCTGTAACGCTCTCTCAATATATACCCCCAGTCGTTGGAGCCTCTCCACGGATGTGGCAGCCCGTGGTCTTCTTCACCCCCAGTCGTCGGAGCCTGACCCTAACTTGTCAGCTCACCAGTTTGCTTCCCGCACAGGTAGGTATAGCACGGCGTCTCAACCCTCCCGGCTGCTGCGACCCGTCTATAGACACGACCCCGTGGCTACACAACTTCACGACGACCCCTTAGGTAAGAACCACGTACAGCTCGTCCTCCATGGCCGTCAGGACAACTACTTGGGTATATAATGTGTTGTTATTTCATCTGGGACCGATGTAGCATCATTACTGTCTGTAAACTGTCGATGGCGACCCTCTGCGACCCGGTCGCAAGCCTCTGCGACCCGGTCGCAATCCGTCTGCGACCTTCTGCGACCCGGTCGCAGGTCTGTCAGATTTCACGGTTTATCGACGTTTCTCGGGAGAAGAAGTCTGTCTGTGCTGTGCCTTGTCTTTTGCCTTGTCTTTTCTGTACTGTCTGTAATCTGTGTCTTGTCTTTGCTGTACTGGCTGTAATATCTGTGGTCTTTCTCACCCCCGTACAGCGTCTATACAACCGTCTGCGACCCGGTCGCAGAACTAACGGGCTGCCCAATATGTCGCCGAATAACGGTGGGAGAGGTTGGCTCTATTATCCCCGTGTTTATAGTACAGTTGCATAATATCTGAGGGTGGAGGGAATCCCTATTTATCGTCATATACCGCTTCACGACCGATGACACCGGCACATAAATAATACTGCCCACGTCCCAGTGCCCGGGTTGTTCAGTAAAACAGTGCCGATATCATACAATCTACTGGTATTGACCTATATCCTTATTCTATACTGATGTCTGATCATGCAAATTACCGGAATGTGCTACGCGGTAATACATGTCATGTTACAGTATTATAGAATACCCCCAGACTACAATAAACACGCCAGTCGGTCTTCCCACTCGGTCGTGTTTCCTATACTATAGTACAACACACAAACACGTTTCCACACTGAAAATGCAAGCCGGCAAATTCGCATTGGATTGGCGTGTTTTCACAGGTTGTACTAGCTACAGGATTTACAATCTTTTAGACTCCCAGGCCAAAACAATTACATTTGCGACCCGGTCGCAAAGTGCGCCAACATCAACAATTCAGGCTGTACCTTGCGTGCTTTCTCCAGAGCTGGCTTTTTGGTCTGACGTCGCTTGGAATGTCTGCTCCGGTTTATATAGTGTGTGCACTCTCCGCACCCGAAAAGTCCCCACAGGAAGTTTCCTCACGAAATGAAAGATCGTCTCTCACAGCGAAATTACAGTTCATAGTCCATAAACTAGAATGGCATCCCAATCTAGAACCTGTAGAGAATATTTCACGTAAACGGCAACTCCTATCTTGCTCTGGTAAGCGAGAAATACGGTGGAACCCATTTCCATACACTGCCTTGTTCGTCGCTGAATATACATGTCAAGGTCGTTCACCGCATTCCATTTGTCCCACCCTCCGTATTCAAACTGTTCTCTACACAAACGGTTAACCGTTACACTGCCCCCGCCTTTCCAAATCATGACGTCCTCGTCATGGTCGTTCCGGTTCCACAGTCCAGGGTAGTTCTACAGTTCCAGTTGTACAGTTCGAACCAATCTAAACAAAACTCCTCGCCAATTACTGGCCATCAGGGCCGGCGAAATTACCAGGTGGCCGCCCTCCGGCGGTCTGGCCGGGCCACCACGACATTAGGTCCAACAGATTTCCTTCACAGAATTACATGGGCGGCTAGCAGAGCCGCCCCACGACATTAGGTCACCTCGGCTGTGTGCTCAGTGGGAGGGATCGGGCTTCCCCCTCTTACGTGACAGGGGCTGGGACGTCAGTACGTAGTCGTGCAACCGGCGAGGCCTGACCACTCGCCGACCGCGGGTCGTCGTCGTGTGTGTGGACGCTGCCTCACCCTCGGCCACTTCCTCGGGCGCGTCCTCCAACTCGCTATCCGGCGTCCCCCGCGCTTCCAACTCAAACTCGGCTGTCGGATGACGCGTTCACTCCGGCTCGTCTGGGGCTGGCCCATGGGTGGCTGCACGGCTACCGGGTAGGTCAGGGCGTAAGGCTCTGCGTGGGCCGGTTCCGGCCCCTGCTGGTCGCCGCCGTCGTCACTGCCGCTCTCTGACGCCGTATCGTCACCCTCCACGTCCAGCCGCGGATAACACGGTTTGATCCGGTCGACGTGCACGACCTGTCGCCTCCCGTCGTCACTCCGGATCCGGTAGGTAACGTCCGACAACGCCGCCTCCACCACAAATGGTCCTAGCCACCGGTCACGAAGCTTCCAAATCTGCCCTGGCCGGGTCACTACGGTGTGCAGATAGACCTGGTCCCCGGGGACGAATCTTTGGGCCTTGGCCTTCAGGTTGTACAGACGCTTCTGCCGTCTCAGGGCCTTTCCACTATTTTCCCTCGCATCCTCATGGACGTCGACTAAGTGGTCACGAAGGTCCCCGACCCACGGCACTGGCTCCGTTCTCTCACTTGGGGGAGCTCCGACTGTCAGGTGTGCTGGTAGAGTCACCTCCCGGCCAAACGTCATCATATTCGGCGTATACCCCGTTGTCTCGTGTGCGGCTGCACGGTACGCCATCAGCGTCAGTGGAATATATACGTCCCAATCGTCTGGGTGGCGGGCGGCACTAGCATGAAGCATCTGACCCAGAGTCCTGTTGAACCTTTCAACTTGGCCGTTAGACTGCGGATGGTACGCCGTCGTCCGCGTCTTCTTCATGCCGAGGATCCGACACATCCCCTCGAACACTTTGCTCTCAAAGTTCCGCCCCTGGTCCGAGTGTATCAGGGAGGGGACACCGAACCGGCTGACGTACAAATCAATCACGGCCTGGGCCACCGTCTCCGCTTCTTGGTCCGGAAGCGCAGCAGCCTCCACCCACTTCGTGAAATAGTCACAGATGACCACAATATGCAGATTTCCTCTCGTCGTCAGGGAGAGAGGGCCCATCAAGTCCACGGCGATACGTTCTCCGGGGCATCCCGTCATCATCCCGCGGTGTTGTCCTCGGGGTTTCTTCCCGGCCTGCTTCCTCCGGCTGCACGTGTCGTAGCTCCGACACCACTGTCGAACGTCACGCTGCAGGCCGACCCAGGTGTACGCTTGTCGCACCTTCTTTAACGTCTTGAACACACCTAGGTGTCCTCCAGTCGGGCTATCATGACATTCCTTGAGTATCCTCTTGTGAAGGGCCCTCGGGACCACCAGTAACTTAGCCTTCTCCCGGCCTCGCACGTCATACCAACGTCGCACTAGGAGGTCTCCTTCCAGGGCCAAGGCGTCGTAGGCTCCCCACAGCGCTTTCGTTACCCCGCTGTGTTGACAGACTAGGTCCCACCGAGGTCTGGTACCAGCCTTCACCCATTCAATCACCGGAAGCAGCTCGGGGTCTGCAGCCTGGGCCGCTGCAAAGTCCTCGTTGGGTGGAGATACGGTCACAGCTCTGGCCGCCGCAGTCTCTCCGTCTTCGGTCTCGGAGGGACGACCACACTGCTTGCACGGACGTCTGCTCATCGCGTCAGCATTCTGATGCTTACGGCCCGGTCGGTGGACGATGTCAAATTGATAGGTCGACAGAGCTTGGATCCACCTTGCGAGTTGGCCCTCCGGCTCTTTGAATCTCATGAGCCACCTCAAGGACCCGTGGTCGATGCGCAGTAGGAACTTCTTCCCGTAGAGGTAATGCCGGAACGACTTAACGAAGTGGACCACCGCCAGGAGTTCGCGCCTGGTCACGCAATATGCCTTCTCAGCCTTGGTGAGTACCCTGCTGCCATAGGCCACCACCCTCTCCTGTCCGTCGACCTCTTGGGACAAAACGGCTCCGATGCCCCAACCGCTGGCATCCGTGTCCAGGATAAACGGTTTAGATATGTCAGGCATGGCCAGGATGGGCGCCGCTATCATCTTCTCCTTCAGGGTCTCAAATGCGATCTGACAATCGTCGGTCCACACGAAGCTCTTCTCCTTCTGGGTAAGTTGATGCAGGGGCGCTGCCACGGTCGCAAAGTCTTTGACGAACCTCCGATAATAGCTACACAATCCGAGGAAACTCCGTACCTCGGTCTGGGAGACTGGGGTGGGCCAGTCTCTGACAGCCTGGACTTTCTCCGGTTCCGTCTCGATACCAGCGCCGGACACGACGTGTCCCAGGTAGGTGACTTTTCGGGCGCCAATGACACACTTGGAGGGTTTCAACTTAAGCCCGTGAAGCTGTAGTCTCTGGAACACCACCTACAAGTTGGCCAGCATCTCAGTAAACGTCTTCCCGAACACGATGATATCGTCGAGGTAAATGAGGCAAGTCTCGTAGTGCAGACCAGCCAATACTGCTTCCATCAGGCGTTCGAAGGTTCCAGGGGCGTTGCACAGCCCGAACGGCATAACGCGGAACTGGTAAAGGCCTTTCCGGGTAGCAAACGCGGACCTTCAGGCGCCAATTCAACTTGCCAGTATCCGGACATCAAGTCGAGGGTAGACCACCACTGTGCCCCGTTCAGCGCGTCAAGACTGTCATCGATCCTCGGCAGAGGATATGCGTCTTTCTCTGTGACGTCATTCAGGGCCCGATAATCGACGCAGAATCGAGATTTACCGTCCTTCTTCTTCACCAGGACGACAGGGGCCGACCACGGTCTCTCGGAGGGCTCGACCACACCTCGTCGTAACATCTCGTCAACCTGCTTGTCGATCTCCCATCGGGCATGAAGGGGCGGTCTTCTAGGTGGAATACGAATCGGGGGTGCATTCCCCGTCTTTATCTGATGCTGCACCTTGGTCGTACGTCCAAGGTCATCGTCATCGGCAGCAAACAAATCAGCGTGTCGACTCAGCATTTGTTCAACTTCCCTCAACTGGGCTGCATTCAGGCCCTCCTTGGACTTCTCCAACAGAGGCTGCATATATGCTGGCAGGGTCGTCGTCCGCGCCCTCGGCTCTGTAGGCTCTTCCGGAACATCACCTAGTGTGGACATACTACCACAGAAGGTACCAGCGTGAATGACTGTGGACTCATCGGAAGCGTTCAGCATACGAATAGGCACACTACCATCAGATGCAACTCGAGAAAGTGTTCTCGCCAGGACTAGGCCGGTCTTCTCGGTAAATGCGAGCTCCCCCTCTACTAGTCCAATCTCCCCCGGCGGTGCGTCTTCCACCCTGGCCGGGGCAAGCATCTGGGTTCTAGGCGGTATGGTGATGGTCTCAGCCAGGGCCAAACGATAACAATCGAAACTTCCTACAACCTCGCATTGCAGGTACTTGCCTCCCAACTTCAATCGATGGCCTCTTGCGTCAAGTATACAGCTGTGGCGATACAGGAAGTCGTACCCCAAGATGGCGTCGATGGACAGATCTCCCACAACCAGCGTGTGCTTCCACACCGTCCCTCGGATCGATATCCTGAAGTCTCCCTCTCCGAGTAAAGGCATATGGGAACCGTCAGCTACCTTGATGGACTGGTACCGGGAGTCTCGAAGGACTGGTTTCACATCTGGGTCAAGCTGTTCCCATATCCGGCGGCTGATCAAGGAGATAGATGCTCCGGAGTCCACACAGCACATCACCTTCACCGGCCCGATAGACGCGGGTAGGTATATGCCTGCTTCTCCCTGATTATGAAGCGCAGGCTTCGGCCCCTGGGGCTTTGGTGGGTTCCCGGACCCGGACGATCGTCTCGGGGGCGGAGAGGGTGAACGTCTAGGGCACGCCGCCCTAAAATGGCCGTCTTCTCCGCACCTCCAGCATCCCCGGCGTGGTTGTCGTCTCGTCCTCTGCCCCCGCCTTGAACTCGAGCGTCCCCGTCCTGGGAAGCGCCTCTTAAATTCTTCCATCAGGGTAGCAATCTCTGCTCGAAGTCGGGCCTCCTCGTCCTCATCATCTTCTGGAACTTCAGCCGGTATGTCCTCCCCTGCAGCGGCCCTTGCCGTGGGATCAGGACGTCGCCGCTGGGCGTCTTGGAAGGCCTCTACTTCCACTGCTGCATGTACAGCCTCGTCTAAGGACTTCGGGCGGCACTGCCAGACTTTGAACCGTAAGTCTTCTCCAATTGCCTCAAGAATTGGTCACGGGCCAGGGTGTCTTGGACCTCATCACCGGCGTCTGGGTAGGCCATCTGGCTGAGTCTCACCAGAGCTTGGCCCAGTTCGGGTAGACCTTCTTCCCTCTGTCGTCGCCTTGACTTCAGCTTGGAATTATACAGCTCTGTTTGGTTAGGCGGAGCGAAGCGTCTCTCCAAGGCATCACGTAGGCAGATGAAATTTGCTTCCCCTGGTTTCATCTTCAGACTGGAGAGAACCTGTTGTGCTGGCCCCCGCAGGGATACGGCCAAGTGCTGTCCCTTCTTCTCCGGCGTCCACCGGTTCAAGGCTGCGCAATGCTCAAAATGTACCAGGTGATCTCTCCAGGCCGTATCCCTATCATAGGTCGAAGCCTTAACCCACATCTTACGGGAAACAGGGATGGTCGTGGCTGTGGCCTCTCCACTAGTATCAGCCGCTGAATGCCGCCCTTCTGCGACCCGGTCACAAGCCTCTGCGACCCGTTCGCGACCTTCTGCGACCCGGTCGCAAATCGTCTGTTCCCATATAGGCTGGTCTATGGGGGTTCTGGCAGTACCGTGGGCGTGTGCGCTGGGGCTCCCATCGTCGTCTGATTGAAGGTCGCCCGCATCGTCTGCATCTCTGCCTGTAAGCTTTTGAGGCCCTCTAGTAGCACTCGGAGGGTCGACGAAGTCTCGGTCTCGACGATGGCGGGCGTTGACAGCTCGGACGGTGCTTCTACCGGCCTTAAAGTGGCTGGAACAGGTATCCTCGATAGCCCTCTCCCCTGTAGGATAGCCCGTAGACCCGCTATGTCCGGACGTCTCGGTGTTGTCGCCGGGGAACTCATGGTTAATGGCGTTGTCGGCACGTCGTTGTCGGTCATCTCTAGTAGTCGGTTGTCCTCTTCTGTCGTAGATCAGGCCAGATCCCACCGCTGCCACCAGTTTTCTACGTGTAACGTGTACGAGCAGGACCAGTCGTGGTGTTTACGAGAAAACGAATCAATAACCGAGATTGCCCACTGGCATTCTGGCCGTCACCGTAGTTAGCCCCTTCACTAGTAAAGATCCGGGGATCGAAGAGATGATCACAACCCTACAAGGATGACTGACGCTGATGTAAAGGTATATTATGGTATATTCTGCACAAATAGTATACGCGATTACAGATAATAGCGTAGAACCGCGTGGCTTAGACAGAATGTCTAAGGAGATGTAACGTTATACCGCGTGGCTTAGACAGAATGTCTAAGGAGATGTAACGTTATGGAATGATATTTACATATATGTACAGACACTAGGAGAGTGTATGCAAATAGACTTGATGTTATATGCAAGTAATATAAGAAAGTGTGTGCATATAAGCTTGATGTTATATACAAATAATATAGGAGTGTATGCATATAACCTTGATGTTATATTCCAATAATATAAGAGTGTGTGCATATAATTTTACAGTTACAGTTGGGCTTTAAATTTGCATGGGCACGCGATAAGGGCGGCCTGGTTGCTGGCCCTTCTCTTCTGGGTATAAGGGCGGCCTGGCTGCTGGCCCTTCCCCTCTTCCGTCGTTGGAACGTTACGGATGTAACGCTCTCTCAATATATGGCACCCAGTCGTTGGAGCCTCTCCACGGATGTGGCAGCCCGCCGTCTTCTTCACCCCCAGTCGTCGGAACGTCACGGCTGTAACGCTCTCTCAATATATACCCCCAGTCGTTGGAGCCTCTCCACGGATGTGGCAGCCCGTCGTCTTCTTCACCCCAAGTCGCCGGAGCCTGACCCTAACTTGTCAGCTCACCAGTTTGCTTCCCGCACAGGTAGGTATAGCACGGCGTCTCAACCCTCCCGGCTGCTGCGACCCGTCTATAGACACGACCCGTGGCTACACAACTTCACGACGACCCCTTAGGTAAGAACCACGTACAGCTCACCCTCCGTGGCCGTCAGGACAACTACTTGGGTATATAATGTGTTATTATTTCATCTGGGACCGATGTAGCATCATTACTGTCTGTAAACTGTCGATGGCGACCCTCTGCGACCCGGTCGCAAGCCTCTGCGACCCGGTCGCAATCCGTCTGCGACCTTCTGCGACCCGGTCGCAGGTCTGTCAGATTTCACGGTTTATCGACGTTTCTCGGGAGAAGAAGTCTGTCTGTGCTGTGCCTTGTCTTTTCTGTACTTTCTGTAATCTGTGTCTTGTCTTTACTGTACTGTCTGTAATCTTTGTGATCTCTTTTACACCGGTCGCAGGGCTCCCCGATTCCACGATTTATCGACGTTTCTCGTAAAACGAAGCCCGCCTGTACTGTATCTTGTCTTTGCTGTACTGGCTGTAATATCTGTGGTCTTTTTCACCCCCGTACAGCGTCTATACAACCGTCTGCGACCCGGTCGCAGAACTAACGGGCTGCCCAATATGTCGCCGAATAACGGTGGGAGAGGTTGGCTCTATTATCCCCGTATTTATAGTACAGTTGCATAAAATCTGAGGGTGGCGGGAATCCCTATTTATCGTCATATACCGCTTCACGACCGATGACACCGACACATAAATAATACTGCCCACGTCCCAGTGCCCGGGTTGTTCAGTAAACAGTGCCGATATCATACAATCTACTGGTATTGACCTATATCCTTATTCTATACTGATGTCTGATCATGCAAAGTACCGGAATGTGCTACGCGGTAATACATGTCATGTTACAGTATTATAGAATACCCCCAGACTACAATAAACACGCCAGTCGGTCTTCCCACTCGGCCGTGTTTACACAAACACACAAACACGTTTCCACACTGAAAATGCAAGCCGGCAAATTCGCGTTGGATTGGCGTGTTTTCACAGGTTGTACTAGCTACAGGATTTACAATCATTTAGACTCCCAGGCCAAAACAATTACATTTGCGACCCGGTCGCAAAGTGCGCCAACTTCAACAATTCAGGCTGTACCTGGCGTGCTTTCTCCAGAGCTGTGTTTTAGGTCTGACGTCGCTTGGAATGTCTGCTCCGGTTTATATAGTGTGTGCACTCTCCGTACCCGAAAAGTCCCCACAGGAAGTTTCCTCACGAACGGAGACGTTTCGCCCGCAATGAAAGATCGTCTCTCACAGCGAAATTACAGTTCATAGTCCATAAACTAGAATGGCATCCCAATCTAGAACCTGTAGAGAATATTTCACGTAAATGGCAACTCCTATCTTGCTCTGGTAAGCGAGAAATACGGTGGGATCCATTTCCATACACTGACGATACAGGTCAAGGTCGTTCCCCGCATTCCATTTGTGTCACCCTCCAGATTCAAACTGTTCTCTACACAAACGGTTAACCGCTACACAAACAAATAATGGATGAATTCCAAAGGACAATTTGTAACTTTATTTGGGGAGGGGGGCCGGACAAAATTAAACAAATGACGTTGGTTTGTAGTAAAGAAGAAGGGGGTCTTGATTTAACACACATCCCAACCTTCTCGGCTTATCTTAAAGTGAAGTGGATAAAGAGGGCTACTAGTTTTAGTAGCTTTTATTCCGAACTGCTGGACAACATTTTCTTCCCGATAGGTAGTAAGGTTTGGGAATTAAGCCCAAGGGGTTTGGCGGAATTTTTGCCAAGACTGAAGAATGCTTTTTGGAAGGATGTTCTTGCAGGCTGGACAGAAAGCATTAAAATCGAATTTTCTGGGAAAGATATATCAAATTTCCTGATATTACTTCATGCGGTTTACGGAGTGGCAAGAAGTAATAAGATGGTCTAGATACAACATCCAATATGTAAATGATCTACTGGATGACGATGGTCAATTTCTTTCCTTTCAAGGTCTCATGAAAAAGTACGATGTCTACATTAACAATTTCTTGGTTTATTTTGCGCTTATTGCAAATATAAAAGTTCAAGAAAAAAGTGCACAAAAATTAACAGCTTTAACTGCCTCAAAAACAAAAGACAGATTAGAGAATCAAAATTGTTCAAAGTTTATATACAAGCTGATATTAGAGCACCAAAAAATCACACCAGAAGCAGTACAACGTAAATGGCAGATTGACCTTGAAAAGCACGGAGTAACATTGATATACAACTGGAAGAACATTTATAACATGGTGTGGGGTACGACTACGGAAGTTAAACTGCAGTACTTCCAATATCAAATAATCCATAGAATACTCATTACAAATGTAGTACTTCAGAAGTGGGGCAAATTGAACTCCACAAACTGCACATTCTGCGCCATTAGAGAAGAGACTATCATCCATTTACTGTGGGACTGTATTTTCGTTCAAGGTATATGGGCCAATTTTCAGAAATGGACAACCGAGATTAATCTACCACATAAAAAACTGTCCCTCACTGAGGTAATCATTGGCTCTAACGAGCTAAAAGGATCTCTCAATCATGCAGTTTTAATCCTAAAGAAATACATATACAATTGTAGATCTTGGAGTATCAGACCAAATTGGCCTTCGGCCAAAGCGGCTATTTTGAAAATTAAAACGCTGGAAAAAGCCATTGCATTAAATAATAATTCGTTGACAACTTTTAATACTAAATGGGGACCTCTGACTGACATTGACAGTTGAGAGAATCTGCACATTTAGGTTGAATATTGTTACTAATTAATCAGTTTTTCATATATGCCGAAAAAAACTTAAATCGCCAACTCATACATTTGTGACACACCAGTATTACACCTGCAGCATCCCCTGGTGCTGTGGGGCAGATTATACACAGGGATAGTGAAATAAATGTCCAATGGTGCGTCCAGGGCTAAAAATGAAAAAAAGAAAACAAAAACCCCCCAAAAAACCCAGTATGTCAAATCTAGGAAATGAAGGCTATTTCAACAGCTCAGCCGATACAGCACGGTATAAGTTACTGTTGAAGCATGAGACTGTTGAAACACATGCAAAATTCGCTAAATTGTTCTGGAAGAAAAACCACAGCCACAACAAAATGATGACAATGTTAGATTTGAGGTGTATGTTAGCAGTTAAGATGTGACTTAACTTACAGTTTTTGACCTTGAGAAAATAGGTCAATGTCAGTCATATTCATAGACAACAAGCAAAAAAAAAAAAAAAAAAAATTTTTCTCTGAGTCGGAGATGTATCGCGGGGTCGGAGATGTATCTCGGGGTCGGAGATAATTTTCTTTGGGTCGGAGATAATTTTCTCCGGGTCGGAGATGTATCTCCGGGTCATAGAACATATAATCTTTGATATTATTTTATAACATGCCTTTTCGGAGAAACAAAAAAATATTCTAGTAAATCTGGTTAATATTCTAAGATATCATTCTGTTATCTTAAAGACAATTGTACAGGACCCTCTATTTGATTCCCTCGGTGATAAAGGAACCATCCCTTATTACGAAATATTATAGCCACAAATTATTCAGAAACGAAATTGTTTTAGAGCGCTATTTTAATGAATTACGTGACGAAATAAACTATGTTCGGGTTCAGTACATTAACCCTGGTACGTCAGTTGAGACAGTAATGCCCCTAAGGAAATGAAACTGTGATCTTCGGTGGGAAACTAGCGCACAGTTCTAATTAGACTCCGGGCGTATCTGACACCGCAATAACACAGCAGTTCAATGCACTGGTACCGTACATGTAGGGAGCGTTTAGCACTCCTTATCTTCCTTTATACATTTGATGCATGTACCCCATTCTTTAATAAGTCAGAGCAATAAATGAATCCTATTCCTTTGTTTTTACCCGAGAAGCCCTGCACGGGTTCCCCAGTTAGTCACCTACCTCTTACGACAAGCTCTTTGAGAAGCTAAGGCCCTTAAATTCTGGTCATGACCTGGGAGATGCACGCTGACAATCAAGGTCATTCCCCGGGATAAAAGATTGCTTGATTGACTAGATTGTTGAGATATGTAGGATTGAAGACAATGTGATGTAGAAGTTGAGGTGACCGAATGGTTTAGAGCGCCTGTATTTACTGTGGAGCAATAATTAAGGATAGTTGTCCCAGTTTTTGCACCCCGGTGACAATTTGTCGTCTGTATCAATAAATATACAAGATAACCATAATAAACTATATATTTTATGAAAGCGTACACCGTAGGGATTCCAACTATATAATGTGTATAACTGACGCTGCTACTGTGTAGAAAATATTCCAATTTAAAAAAAAATGAAATTTCATGAGAACTGTTGGTCTTGTTTCAACTGTGATGGTATACCTTGATAGGAGCCAATTCGAACTAGTAAACTCTATCTCATTTTTTTTAAAATTTTGCCTGGTTTTGTTTTTACAGCTATTTTACTAAAATAAATTGAAAAAAACGTACTATTTTAGGGTCGTTTGTCTTAAAAGTTGAATAATTAAAAAAGTAATCCGAACTTACAAAAAGTGAGATAAAGTTTACTAGATCACGTTATAAGTAACAAGCATGCCAAATTTCAAAAGCGTAGCACGGATACTTTCCGAGAAATAAACGTTTAAATCTCGGATTTTGTAAAAAAAAATGAAAGGCTAGAAATCGGGCAAAATGTGTCCAGCTATACATCTGATGAATTGTCAAATATATTTTTAATCTGTCTAATCGGACCTACTCGAATTCCTGTTTATTCTGGATAACTATTACACTAAGGTTTTTTTCATCAAGGCGGTTTAAAGCCCAGTTTAAACTTTAAAAACTTGCTAAAACTTGTTTAGCTGAGAATTGTTCACACCTGTGTAGATGACTTCACGGCGGGTGTCTGAGTGAAGTGTCACTGTTATAATTAGAAACAAAAATACGGATGTTTGCATGGTTTTGATCAGAACGGGGTAGATTAATGTAAATAAGTAGGACTAGATAATTAGCTTACCATAATACTGCGGAAATCAGTTTTGGAAAAGGAAATTTGACAGACAAAAATAATAGTAGCCAAGCCCAAGCTACGACAATCTGTTTAATTGTTCCAGTGCCTCGGAAACTAAATTTTAATCCTAATATTGAAGCGCTTCTATTTATAATTTTGATTTCATTTTTTCACCAAATGTTAGAAGAAATAGTGAATATTTGAATGTAGAAATAAAAAAATGACCAATTTTGACTCTCTAAGGGGACAGCTATCCTCAAGGTCTGTCGATTTAATTGTGTCAGTTAGTCGTCTAGTTTGAAACTTGTTAAAGCTCAGCAGTTGGCTTCGGGGGAAATTATCATTTTGCAACGTACAAACCAAGTTATTATTGTAAAATACAGCGCTTTAAATTAACACAATTTTATATACGTATCAAACGAAAATTAAATAAACAGCTCGTTTCTAGCTAGAGTGATACGGCCAGTAGTTTTCATTCGGGACAGAAAGGCATCACAAAGTTTTATTTCTATGTCCTTATAACTCACCAGTATAATATATCCAAGTGAATTTATAAGTCGTTATCCATAGTATACTGTATGTCAGTCAGGCTTTGATTGTGACTGTTCAACTAGTCAACAGCATGGGGAGGAAATTGCCCCGAACACGACGTTAAGCGGAATTAAAAAAGGCACGAAATGAAGAGTACTCTGTAGTCAGTATGCAATATGTATCACAGAATTTGTGAGAAATGGAATAAAGGTGTTGGTGCAATAGCCTAGTTTGAAATCATAACATGTTTACATGATATAGAAAATACTTATCAGGCGAGACACGCATTATGCAAGGCCTTTGTCAAACTTGTAATCGCCTCTCTTGTCATACAGTCTGACAGAGAGTAAGCTCTGTTTATTTTTGTCAAGGTATAGGTCCAAATATAATGATATATATGAACTATGAGTGGTTTCCTTTAGATCCAGTGAAGGGCGGGGGGTATATTTCCTTCCCAGGCTGGCTTATATATGATTATCGAAGTCTATTTAACGTTTGTTGAATAAGGTCGCTTACGGTCATAAAAGTGTGTGCTATACTGTTTTATTTCTATATTGTCTATATTTTAAACTCCTCTGAATAAAACAATGCTTTATCAGATATAATATTTCAGATTTTCAGTATATTTCTGTTCACATCTGATAACGTATCATGTATCTTATAAACATCATGTTTTTGCATATAAAGTCTATCAATATATTTCATGTGGTTTGTATGTTGTAGTATGTAGTTTTTACCAACCGTTGTCAATAAATACGTATATATGTTTAAGCAGGGCCACGATGTAAACTGTCTTTGTGCTAAATGTGTATACAATGGATAAATAAATGATACATCAATCTATCTACCTATCTATCTATCCTTGTATCTATCTAGCTAGCTATTACCGTCCTTTTATACCGCCGATATGATTAAACAGTTCTCTGGGGGCCTGATATATTATAAATATTATAAGTAGTGGTCACTTTGTAGATTTCAGTTTCAAAAGAGCACATTTATGAGGAACCAAAGTAGGCGGTCTATTAAAATGAGAATTTAGGTCTTTTTTTCTTCAAAATATTAATAATAATCAAACGAACGTTGTTCTCACCTTATTAAATCGAGGAATGTGTCGAGGGGGTTCAATTGTACTCCTGACCCTTGTTCGGAACTGTCATTGCCCACTCGGTTGGCACCCGGCCGCATAGCCATTGAAAAGGCCACGGCCAATAAGGTAGCGATAATGGATGTAGACAGATAGTAGACGATGGCCAGTACACCTAGCCGACCGGACGAGCCGATATTGAGACTGGCCATGGACGATATGAGGATGGTCACTGTGATCGGGAGGATAAACATCTTGAGGATCTGTAACATGAGCTCACCCGGGAATCGCAGGTAGGCGATCTGACGTCGGCTGAACGGAGGGTCTAACTGACGGATACTGGACCCCACAAGGATCCCGATCAGGATACTGGTCAACAGTAGGATAGGTAGGAGGTTCTGAGGTCGTAACACGGTTTTCAAACACCGGATACAGGACGGGTGTTTAACACAGGACATCGCTCGAGCACAGACCCCTCTACTAGAGGGACACTTACATATCTGTGAGTCTCCACAATGTTGACATATCATCCCTGACATGGACTGGTGTCTGGGGTCCGTCATATCGAAATATAAGCACTCTTCTCCCTCCTGCATTGTGAAATAAGATGGAAGTTATGACGAATGATAATAACTGATTTGAAATAAAACGGAATTGTATCAGTGCTTCAGTGCCGTCTTCAGTGAGCAAGAAGAGGACCAGTACTGGATAACTTGGCCGGATTAGTATGCAGGCCTACCGATTCTTAACCCAAAGTTAACAGGAAAATACACAAAGGTCTCGCTTGATTCCTTCCTAGGCTGTTACTTTTTATCACAATAAAGGAGAAAAATGCGAGGACAGCATATACGGAACCCTCGAAGCGTAACGTCTCCCTTTTATAGTCCAATGTGTGTGTGTCTCTTTACGGTGTATTTGGTGTAAGTAATTTGAGTTTTCAGGGTTCAGGACGATTACTTTTTATAACGAGAAACTAAGAAGAAAAAAGGTTCAACGTAGAAGATAACTAAGATAACGGCTGTCATATTGGACAAAGTTTTGTGATGCATTCTGGAAGCTAAAAATGGTGGAGACACTTTACCTGGCAGCGGCAGCGGATTGGGAGAATATAAGAGTTTTTAATCCATGGACGAAGGCTCAGATTTTGGGTACAATGGCGCTCCGTAAAATTACGAAGACTGTTCATGATTCTGACAGATGTGTAGGTGTTAAATTGTTTAATGTCACCTACATGTGGAATGAACAGTTGTTGCCTGGTACGGTGCGCAATGTTTTTTAATGCTAGCGGCATTGATCCATACTCTCTCGTTGGTGTTGTATGGATGAGTCCTGTGCGCTAGGAGAGGGACGAGCTTGGTGTTGTATGGATGAGTCCTGTGTGCTAAGGGAGGGGTGGGATGATGTTGTATGGACGAGTCCTGTGTGCTAAGGGAGGGGTGGGTTGATGTTGTATGGAT